>PVIW01003824.1:0-153725 GCA_004026585.1 Noctilio leporinus
TAAGTGCCCATCAGTGGATGATTGGATCAAAAAACTTTGGTACATTTACACAATGGAATTCTATGTAGCAGAAAGAAAGAAGGAACTTGTACCCTTTGCAACAACATGGATGGAACTGGAGAGTATTATGCTTAGTGAAATAAGCCAGTCAGTGAAGGACAAATATCATATGATCTCACCCCTTACGGGACAATAATGAGCAAAAGTAACAACAAGCAAAACAGAACCAAGTATATGAATACAAGGAATAGGCCTTCAGTGGTCAGGGGGAAAGGGGTTGGGGGGAGGGGGGAGGCAGAGGCAAGAAAGGGGAGCAGCTTAGACAAGAACCTAGTATAAAGGAACCATGGACATGGACAACAGGTGGGATTGACTTTGGGGGAAATGGGTGGGTGGGAAGGGGGACAGAGGGGAGCAAAAAGGGGATGGATGTAATACAACAACAATAAAATTTAAAAAAAAAATGGAATACTACACAGCAGAAAGAAAGAAGGAACCTCTATCCTTTGCAACAACCTGGATGGAACTAGAAAGTATTATGTTTAGTGAAATAAGCCAGTCAGTGAAAGATAAATACCATATGATCTCACCCATTACAGGACAATTATGAACAAAAGAAACAAACAAGCAAAACAGAACCAGATGCATGAATACTATGAATAGACCTTCAGTGGGCAGAGGGGAGGTGGGAGGAGGAGGCAAAGAAGGGGAGCAGTTTAGTCAAGGAACTAGCATGGAAGAACCATGGACATGGACAACAAGTGGGATTGACTTTGCAGGGGAGTGGGTGGATGGGGAAGACATAGGGGAGTAAAAAGGGGATGGATGTAATACAACAACAATAAAATAAAAAACAACACAAAACAAAACTCTTCCTAAGCCTCTTAATCTAGTCTCTCCTTAGTCCCTTTATTTATAAGCATTTGCTCATATAATACTAAAATAAAACTATGCTTTCACACGTCTTACTCAGGCTTTGAACTCCTTGCTGCTAGGATTTGAACTTACTTTTTGACCAATTTATTGCCGGTACCTGGTATAATCCTTGGCCCTGGTAGGCAACACTAAATCTCTCTGTCTCCCCTTAGAAGATCTAATGTGAAAGGCACATACTGTAATAGTGGCCTTTGGTCCCAAATCAAGTCTGTATGTGTTTCTTTTAGCCAGCACAATATTTTAAATTGTTTTGATTCAGTTGTCATGCAAACATAAGACACAACATTATTTATTGGGAAAAGGAGGATCTTTTTAATGAATGGTGCTAAACAAAGTTAGATCCTTAACCTAAATCATTTACAAAAATTAACTCAAAATGGATCAAAGACCTCGACATGAAAATGAAATCTGTAGCGCTTTCTCTCTCTCTCCTTCCCTTTCTCAACCCGCAGCACATGCCCTTTGAACCTTCTCTTTGCGAATACTTTCCTAAGCTCCAAGGGCCCTTCTTTTGCCTCCATAACTTGTTTTCCTAACCCATTTCTTCTACGGCTCCTTTTACTACCTCTGTAACTTCCTAAATAAACTCTTTCACATATATATACATATACACACACACACACATATATATATATATATATATGAATGAAAATTATAAAACTCTTAGAAGGATACATGGAAACATAGAGGGAAAATGTCCTGACATTGGTCTTGGCAATGATTTCTTGGTTATGATCCCAAAAGCACATGCAAAAAAAAATAAACCAATTAACGTTTTGGACTTAACCAAAATTAAAAACGTTTGTGCATCAAAGGATACTATCAACAGAATAAAAATACGACTCCAAATCACATATCTGAGATGGATTATCCAGAACATATAAAGAACTACTGCAACTCAACAACAAAAAATTCGACCCAATTAAAAAGTGAGCAGACAGAGGGGAGCAAAAAGGGGATGGATGTAATACAACAACAGTAAAGTTAAAAAAAAAAAAAAAAAAGTGAGCAAAAAACTTGAATAGACATTTCTCCAAAGAACATACTGAAATGCTCAATAAGCACATTAGTGATGTTAAACATCGCTAATCATTAGGGAAGTGCAAATCAAAACTGCAACGAGATACCTCCTTATACTCCCTAATGGCTATTGCGGATGGAAAAAGGGGTTCTGCAATAAAACTGCCAAGTGCAACGATTGAAAGTAACCTCACAGGGTGACCCGATCCTAAATTCCTAACTGGGCAGGTTAGGTGGGTAGTCATATGCCGAGCATGTGACTTTTTTAGTAAGAAGTTTATCTTTGATTTAGGCAAGCCCAATCCCAGTCCAGTGTTCTTGTACATCTAGGTTAACATGTTACTGGACAGGAACTGGGCCTGGAGCAGGTCTGCCTCAGGCTGGTTGAATGTGTGGGTTCTTGACTTCGTACAGGAAAGATTTCACAACATGAGTCCAGGTGACTCTGAGGGTATGTTTATTAAAGCTGGGACAGTGAAACAAGGAAGGGTTTAGGGTAGAAGAAGCAACAGGAGAGTCTACCTAGACGGGGCTGCTTTGGCTTCCTGGGAAGTGAGAGAAAAGGGGGCCTTAGGGACAGGTTCAGGGGGTGAGCCTGGGAGAGGCTGCCATTGCCCACTTCTCCTACGGCTGCAAGTCTTGAGGGGATCCCTAGAGTTGAGGAGAGGCAGGCATGTTGGGGGAAAAGAGGGAGAAGGGGAAGGCATGGGCATGCTCCTGGGAGGGAAAGCACTTACTGTTTTACTTTGCATTTCCCTCTTTTCTACTCCTGTCCTTTGTCCTGTTTTTCCAGTTGATTATTGATCTGTTGATTGTGGTATTGTGGGAGTTTAAAAATAAACTTGCTTTTTCATTTTTTTGGGTTGTTCTTTACACGTTGCAAATGTTTCCTCATAATCTGTCATTAAAATAAAAAAAACTTGAATAATGATTTCTTTTGTCCATTGGAAGTTTTAAATTTTAGCCTGGAAATGTGCTTCTGAGGAGACATGCAGTCTGGGCCAGACCTCAGATCAAGAAAATTGCTCCGGCCAGTCTTGTCCTTTCTCTCCTGATTCTCCAAGCTGAACCCACAGCTTTCTGCCCCTGTGTGTTCATAGAGGTTCCTTTTGAGAAGTTAGCATGGCTTTATCTAATGGGATAAACCTAGTTGAAGAGATTAGCAAGATGTCTTGTGGGTCCCACTTTTAATCTGCAGCCTCAGGCTGTCCCTTCTTGGTTGGGAAGGGAGCTGCAGGCACGACACCGAGGACTGGCCCCTGCATGAACTGTGACTACTGAATTAACGGGGGTTCCAGGCTAGGGGGTCAACATGGGCAGCCCCCAGAGTAGCTCCCTGCAGCTTGGACTGTCTTCACTCTTCCCAAGGCCCTGAATCTTCAAGTCCTGAGCTCATTCAGGTCACCAGTGGGAGTTGTGCAGTGGGAGGCTGCCCAGACTGCACCCTGCAAGCATGGCACTGCTGAAAATCAAATTTGACCAGAAGAAGCGGGTCAAGTTGGCCCAAGGGCTCTGGCTCATGAACTGGCTCTCTGTCTTGGCTGGCATCGTCATCTTCAGCCTAGGGCTGTTCCTGAAGATTGAACTTCGGAAGAGGAGTGATGTAATGAATAATTCAGAGAGCCATTTTGTGCCCAACTCCTTGATAGGGATCGGGGTTCTGTCCTGTGTCTTCAACTCCCTGGCTGGCAAGATCTGCTACGATGCTCTGGACCCTGCCAAGTATGCCAAGTGGAAGCCCTGGCTGAAGCCATACCTGGCCATCTGTGTTCTCTTCAACATTGTCCTCTTCCTGGTGGCCCTCTGCTGCTTCCTTATGCGAGGATCCCTGGAGAGTACCCTGGCCCACGGGCTCAAGGACAGCATGAAGTACTACCGGGACACGGACACCCCTGGCAGGTGTTTCATGAAGAAGACCATTGACATGCTGCAGATCGAGTTCAAATGCTGTGGCAACAATGGCTTTCGGGACTGGTTTGAGATTCAGTGGATCAGCAACCGTTACCTGGATTTTTCCTCCAAAGAAGTCAAAGAGTGAGTGGCCTCCAGACCTGGGATCAGAGCTGTGTGGGGACATGGAAACCCAGAGTCTTTTCCTTCCCTTTGGGTGGTCTGTGTGCACAACTTATTACTGTGCGTGTGAGGCTGTGCTCTGTTGGACCATATGGAATTGCTGATATTCTAACATTTTTGACCTATAAAGATGGCAACTTCATATGGCTTAACCTAATGTTTGGCTATGGTGGGAGGAAGGTGTCAAGTTGTATAAGCTTCTGGGACAGGAGTTTCTAGGGAGGAAGACCCAGCCGGAATGTGTGTCTGCTTCATGCAGTAGAAACTGGGCGCTTGCAGAGCACATACGCTGAGATGTTAACCTTGGCTAACTTGTCTTATTCAGTCCAAGTATATGGATTCAGTCCCAGAAGCTTTAATTTCTTGTTAGTTCTTTTGTTTTCCAACTTTTGAATTCTGAGCATATTCTCAAAGTATCTGTCCTTGGCTGTGGTGGAAAGAAGAAGGGGACAGGGCTGGCAGGAAGGCTATGGTTTTGGCTTTGTGTTCATTAGTTGGTGACCGTGGGTAAGTCACTTGCCCTCTGGGTCCTCACTTGTTCTTCTTATAAATAAAGACACTGGAATAATCTTGGAGGTCACTCCCTCGCTCTGCCCGGAGTCTGTAATGCAGCAAGTGCTCATTAAATGCATACTTCTTGAGTCACAGTAGTGCAACACAATTTAGTGTTTCTAAAGTATTCTTGGCATATGTAAATATAAAATCTTGAGGCGGGTTGTCCAGAGGTGGTGAGCAAGAGGATCTGGCCCTCTGAGCTACAGATTCAGCACATGTGCCGATGCTGGCCCGCCACTCTTCCAGTAGACCCACCATCATGGGTCTCGAGTCCTCTTCCAGGGAATGGGCAGCCTGCCCTGAGCCTCTTCTTTCTGGCCAACTCCACCTGTTCCATGGCTGAGGGAGAGGTTCAGCTGATCTTCCAGCTGTGGTGTATTGGGATTCAGCTACCCGGCCAGGGCTGGGATTTTATGTTTCTGTGGGTAGGGATTACTCCTAATCAAGGAGACATCTGTAAACTGCTCTGCCCTTCCTAGGTGACAGGCCTGCAGAGACAGCACAAGGAGGCAAAGTCTATGTAAGTTTCCCCAGGCAGGTTTGAAGCCATAGGGACAAGCAGAATTTCTGGGGATGGGGGCAATAGAGGGGGAATGTTGATGGTAGAAGCAACTTTTATGAATAGATGAGGGGCTTTTCATTTTCCCCCCATCATTTTCCTTGATTGCCTTCTGCACAGGGTCAATCCTTAGAGACACTTTAAGATCTCTCTGTAATCCCCAAATCCCCTTTTGTCCCAGAGCAGAGAAAATCTTAGGGTTGTTCCAGCCCCAGCGATCAGCAAATCCAAATTTGTTCAGGCAAACATTAGGCCCAATCTCCACACCAATTTGTTGGTATGAAGCTATCCTAACTCCATTGAGTTAGAGAAAAGTGTGTCTGTCACACACTAAAAAAATTGGTGACATTAGGAGAAACAAAAACAGGAAAAGAAATTCAAGTCAGATTCTCATCTGTAACTTAACAGCAGTAGCTTGAATGTTTCCCACATTTCATTCTAATCTTGTTAACATCTACTCAATAACACACATAGTGTAACCATGGTATAAACACAATTGAGTACCCCATTTTGTAATTTGATAACATACCATTTACATAATGTTCAAAACAATCATTTCCCCCAACATTATTGATAGATAATTAACAAATACCATTGTGTAAGTTTAAGGTGTACATTGTGTTGGTTCAATACGTTTATATATTACAAAATGATTACCACCATAACCTTAGCTGACAACTTCATTAAGTCACATAATTACCATTTCTTTTTTGAAGTGAGAACATAAAAGATCTACTCTCTTAGCAACTTTCAAGTATATAACACAGCCTTGCTAACTATGTATAGCCACTATGCTGTACCTTAGATCCCCAGAGCTCATTTATCTTTTTATTTTTTCCCCCACATACTTTCTTTTAATTTTAATTTTATTTTTTAAAATTTTATTGTTGTTGTATTACATCCACCCCCTTTTTGCTTCCCTCTGTCCCCCTCCCCACTCGCTTATCTTAAAATTGGACATTTGTGTACATTGACCAATATCTACCCTTTCTCCCCAGCCCCTGGAAACCACCATTCTAGTCTCTGTTTCTATGCATTTGGGTTTTTTAGATTCCCTATATAAGCAATATCATATAGTATTTGTCTAGAATGATTACGCTTAATGGTTGCATAATATTCCACTGAACAGGTGGATATAGGCAGGCATTTAAGTTGTCCTTTTTTAAAATTTATTTTTATTTTTCATTAAAATGTATTAATTATTTTTTAGAGAGAGGGGAAGGGAGAGAGGCAGAGAGGGAGAGAGACACCAATATATGATTGCCCTTCACCTGCCTCCAACAATGGACCTGGCTAGAGACCTGGCTTGCAACCTGGCCTTGTGCCCTGGCTAGGAATTGAACCAGCCACCTTTGGGTTTGCAGGCCAGTGCCTTATCCACTGTGCCACCAGCCAGGGCTGGTTGTCCTTCTTTATTTCTGGCTTTTCCTTCCTCTTTTTTAAAAAGACTTTATTTATTTAATTTTAGAGAGAGGGGAAGGGAGGGAGAAAGAGAAGGAGAGAAACATTGACAGGCAAGAAACATTGATTGCTTGCCACTCACATGCGCCCAGTTGGGAATTGGGCCCACAGTTTAGGCATGTGCCCCTGGCTGGGAATTGAACCAGTGATCACAGGCTGGCATTCAATCCAAATTTGGATGAACAAGCAAAAGTCTTGACCCTGAGGCCTCTGGAAGTGATCTCAGGAGCAGCAAGCTGCTCAAAGGGTGGCAAATCTAGAAAAAATGCATCAGGATTCTCCAGTGACACTGGTATTGGGTGTAGGCAGTGTCTGGTGCCCATGACTCTGGTCATTTCTGCAGGCTCTGCCCCTGGGGCACCTCTTTCTATTTGGTGCAATGCATGTGTACCTCATTGGACGGGGCTAGAGAAAGCTGAGGTCCTCACTCTCCAGCATTTCCAATCCAGCCTCCAGGAGGAGGAGCTGGGTTCCTGCTGGGCTCCCCAGGGCCTCCCTGTACTCATACCCCCCACCCCTGCCCCGAGCTCATGGCCTCAGCAAGCATGGGGGATGCAGTTGGCTGATTTTGGGAGAGTTCTCAGGAGAAACTTTAAGATCAAGAACTGTTTTCTAAAGCCTCCTGATCTAAACAATGAGATCAAATAGGGACAATTAGAGATTTTTACAAGGATTTACAAGTTTTTTGGCCACCCCGTCCTAGGCAAGGAGCCCTGTGGTGGCACTTCACCTCCAACCTGTTCATCACTAGGTTGGCAGTAGTTTGGGAGGGAAAAATGTCCCCATTTATTCTGTACAAAACTCTTCTGTGGGGGACAGGTGTCATATTTTTTTAGGTGTTGTCATCTTTATTTTATAGAGGAGAAATCTAAGCCTCAGAGAGATTAAAGGACATGCAAGAACTCACAGCAGGAGGCGGGGGGTAGAATGATTTTTTTAAAAGCAGTTTTGTTGAGATATAATTCATGTAACATACAACTCACCCAATTAAAGTGGGGAATTGAATAGTTTCTGGCATATTCAGAGTTGTACAACCAATACCACAGCCAAGTTTAGAGCATTTTCATCACTTTGGAGAGAAACCCCATAACTTTTACTTTTTACTCCCCAGCCTCCTGTCCTGAGAAACCTCTAATCTACTTTCAATACATCTATATATTACAAAATGATTACCACCATAACCCTAGAATCAAATTTGTTCTTTTGGGTCTGGCTTCTTTCACTTAGCATAGTATTTTCAGAGTTCATCCGCATTGTAGCATGTGTCAGAACTTCGCCCCTTTTTAGGTCCAAATAATAAATACCTCATTGCGCAGACTGCCAGGTTTTAATTCTGCTCCTTCTACTCTCCTGCATCTCCTGTCCAGTGATGTGAAAGTTCAGATTCGGTGGTAAACAAACCTTGTCTTCTGATGGATTGAAACCTGGGTATGGGGACAGTGCCTCATTGTCCTCCTTCTCTTTGTCTTTCTCTGCCTCCTCCTCCAGAGGGTCAGGGGACAGTGTTGGCAGAGATGATGCAGGCTCTAAGAGGCATCTGTGGGTTATGACTGGATTCCAGCACTTATGTGCCCACATCTCAGATAATTAGGAGGCAGCCCCACTGCCACCAGAAATAGGCCCTGTGGCCTGTGGCAAATGGGGGTGAGGTGTCTGCGCTCCAATCTCTTGTTTCTGTGTTTACCTCCCCAGCCTGGGGTGGGGCATTCTGTTATAACTGGGGGCGGGGGGACCTTTGGGGGGGGGGTCTGAGTTTAGGAACTCTGAGTCTTCAGAGAAACATATCTGGTTTTTAAATTCTCAACCAGTCTTCAGAGCAACATATCTGGTTTTTAAATTCTCAACCAGTGCTTTTAGTTTTTGCGTTTTCAACTTTTATTACAAAACATTTCAAGCATTCACAAAAATAGATTCTAATGAATTCCTATCACTAGCTTCAACAAATATAGACATTTTGCTTTCTTGTCTCATCAGTGCAGGTCCTGGATATTGTTTCCCTTTACCTGCAAATGTTTTAGGAGGCATTTCTTATCTCTTTTCCCTTTTTTCTTTTCTAATCCTTACCTGAGGATATGCGTATTGATTTTAGAGAGAGAGGAAGGGAGGGAGAAAGAGAAACATTGATTGGTTGCCCCAAACCTGCAACCTAGGCATGTGCCCTGGCTGGGGATCAAACCCGAAACCTCTCGGTGTACTTGACGATGCTCAAACCGACAGCCACACCTGCCAGGGCCTTTGGGAGGCATTTCATAAATGTTAGGTTCCCTTGAGAGCTAGAGGAGAAATGACAAAGGAACAGGCCATGAGTTTAAAAGATTGATTTGGCCAGCTGTACAAGTGCTGAGACCAGGAAGGCAGGAAGGTGTCAGCAGCTAACAGAAGAAAGGCAGGGTTTAAAGGGGATAAAGGGGGAGGGAGTTGAAGAGACTCTCCGTTGATGGCTCTGGGGGTGTTGGCTCTGAGCACAGAGAGGCTGACTATGAGAGGGGGTTACCAGGTTCTCACGGGCAGGCTACCATATCCTTGAAGGACACAGGCGTCTGCCCGCAGGCTGAGATACCTTAGAAGGGCACAGGCCGTTACTATCATCAGCAGTTACTGAGGAGGCAGCAGACTTAATGAGGTTCACTAAAATTATACCAGGATTTGAAGAACTCAGGTCTTATGCCTAAGAATCAGAATGGTTTGTTTGCTTTGCCTTTTTGTTTTTATTGAACATAAGCTCCATATTAATCATCTCAACAAAATTAACATTAATATCATCTAATACCCAGACTCTGTTCAATAGTCTCTGATTGTTGTCTCAAAATGTCTTTTCCAGTTGGTCTGTTTAAATCAGGATGCAAACTGAGGCTGCACTTTGCATTCAGTTAGTTGGTCTCCTAAGTCCCTCCTTAGTTACCCTTCTTCTGCCATGTGTGTCTTGGAGAAACTGGACTGTTTGTCCTGCAGAACTGCCCTCATTCAGTAGTTGAGCAACTGCATCCAAGGGGTCTCTTCTAGCTTGTTTTCTGGCCCCCCATCTGCCTGACAGCCAGCAGTCAGGGCCCAGGTATGATTGGACTTGGGTTCAGTTTTGGCAGGAACACTGCTGAAGGGGTCTCTTACTGCATCACACCAGGAGGAACATGAGTTCTTCAGCTTGTTTATAACAATTCCTTGAACAGTTTCCCATTTTCAGCATGGGCAAAGCTTCAGGGTCTTGGGGTGAGAGGAAGACATGAAGGAGCTCAGAGGCCTGAGCATCAACGGTTGACAGCCAGGAAGGCCTGACCTGGGATCTCAGACTGAGGGAAGAGCTGGCATCAAACTCTCCCTTTACTGTCTGTCCTTTAAGGGAACTCACTGGTTTATAGGCACCTATCTGCTCACTTACCTGAACAATTTATAAACATCTCAAGAAGTCTAGACCTCGATTAGAAGCTTCCTGAGGGTGTGGCCGCACCTCCCCTCAGGATAGGGCCCAGGTCGGCATGGGGGAGGCAGGCCTGGCTGGAGGTTGGGGCTTCCCTGGGCCCCCAGCCTGGGACTTCTTGGGGTCACCCCTCTGAAACTAGCGTGTGCTCCCACCAGAAGCATCATCTTGCTTACTCAGTGATTGCCCTGGTTCCAGTCACGGATTAAGGCCCTACACAGCCTCTTAAAACAAAGCCAGGCAAAGAGTGCTCCTTAGGGAGAGAGCTGGCTATTTACAGCAGAGTATTCTCAGGCTGCAAATCTCGTTCTGCTCAGGCTCAGCAGGGCTTATCAGGGTCTTGATTAAGATAAGGCCTGTGTGCTAACCCAGTCTCCTGTGGCCAAGCCACATATAACTTGGGAAAATCATTGTGTCAGAGTTTTCCTGGAAATACCAACGTAATTTAGTCAGTGAATCAATGAATCAATAAGGAAAGTCAAATGGCCAGGGGCAGGAGGAGGCAGTAGTGCAATTGTTAATGAGCTAAATCCCAACAGAAACTAGTTACAGATATCTGTGGAACCTTGGTGACTGACCTGTGAGCCTCAGTTTTCTTATCTGAGAAATGACAAGTACCTGACAGGACTGTGGTGGAGATTAAATGGGATATACACACAGAGCACCTGGTATACAGCAAGTATAGTATAGTATTAGCATTAGTATTTCATTTTCTGGCTAGGCACAGGTATGTATTCCTGAAGATGGTAAAGGGGGGACGTAAGAAGGGAGAGACTTAGCCCTGTCCTCAGCGGGGCTTGGTCTGAGGGGAGACGCAGCCCCACCCTTGGGGAGCCCCGGTCTGAGGGGACACAGCTCTCCAGAAGGCCATCCTGTGTGTTGAAGGCATATCAGAATCTCTACAGGCTTCAGCCACAGAACTGGTGTTCTGGCCCTCACTTCAGATACACGAGGCAGGTCTGCAGGCTTTACCCCAGCTTAGGGGCCCTGGAGTGTTAAAGGACAGGTCATGGTGAATAGGAAAGAGCTGCTGGGATAGGGATCAGGGGAGGGAAACACTTTCTCAGGGAGTTTGACTAGGAAAGCCAACTATCAGGAAAGATCTGAGACACTAAAGAAACTCTGGAAGGACCTGCTCTGGGCTGGCCCTTCCATTTCCTGTGTGGCTTTGGGTGAGGTCCTGCCTGCCTTGGGCCCACTTCCTCCTCTGTAGAACAAACTGGTGGTTTGCAAGGTCCCACAGAGATGGTACTAACTGGGGAGGAGCCAACATTCTTTGGGGGCCTGGGTCAAAGAGCATTCCTTGCATTCTTCTGTAAGCCTCTCCACAGCTCCTAGAGATGAGTCAAATGCAGATCATAAGTGTGAGGTGCCATGGGGACACTGGGGATGGTCCAGGTGGGATTTATACTGGTGGGAGTGGGCTCAAGGGGCAGCCTGCCCATCAGGAAGAGGGATGAACAGCATTTGAGGTTGGATACCCTGGTCTTGAGGAGGTTGTGCTGGGGTTGGTCTTGGGGTGAGAGACTAGTTATCTGCTCAGTTGTGCCGGGGCTTCTGGCCCTCAAGAATGGGGTGAAAGCTGCTCATGTGCAGTCAATAGGGTTGGAGAGAGAACTCCTGTGGCTGCCATTTCTGTGGGCCGACAGATGTCTAATAATCCCTATTGCAGCTGGTGGTGAGCCTTTCTTACAGCTTCTTCACAGTTGGCAGAACCCATGCCACCCACTCAAAAGCATCTGTCTCCAGCAATGTAATGTGTCACATTGTCACAGCCACTCCCTGAGGGCATAGAAAGCAAGTGAAGTCTCTTGCTCTAAGCCCTTTCCATCCCTGGGCCATGACCACATGTTCACTGCTCACTTACTACGTACCAGACACTCTTGGAAGCCTTTTTATGTGTATCCCTTCATAGGATCCTTATGTCAACTCCAAGTTTGGAGAGGTTAAGGATTTGTCCAGAAGGGTGAACCGGAAGTAAACCCCAGCAGTCTGCTTTTATCACCTGGGTGCCTATGAACTCAGGGCCACCTGTTTCATGGGCAGTGAGTTCTTTCAATGAAGTAAAGGTCAGTGTAGAAATATGGTCATCATGACCCAGGCAAGGATTGTTCTGGAACCAAGGAGGCCACATTGTACAGTGCTTCCATAAAGTCTTCATCATTTTGGATAGCAAAAGGCATTTCATTGAAAGGGAATCAGCCTTGGCTGGTGTCTTTCAGTGGATTGGGTGCCTGTGAACCAGAGGGTTGCTGGTTCGATTCCCAGTTAGGGCACATGCCTGGGTTATGGGCCAGGTCCCCAGCTGGGGCTTGCAAATGGATCTTTTTTAATTGTCTCAAGTGTTTTTTTTTTTTTTTTCTTTGTGTGTGTGTGTGTGTGTGTGTTTAACAATCTGTTTATTTAAGTCTCTGAGAATTTCGCAGTCTCTCATGAGCCATTACAAGCAGGACCTAGTATTACACTACTGGTTCCATGTGTTTGTCTGTCAAACTAAGACTTCCGCCCAGATTGTTCTCCTAAATTTCAGACCTATGTACATGAACAATGACAATTCAACTCTACTTGGATGTTCAATAGGCATCTCTAACACATTTCAGCAATTATGTTTTTCATCAATTCCCATTGTTTGAAGTCCACTAAATATATTTTTTAAATTTTATTTTATTGTTGTTTTATTACACCCATCCCCTTTTTCCTTCCCTCTGTCCCCTTCCCCACCCATCACTCCCCCACAAAGTCAATCCCACTTTTTGTCCATGTCCATGGTTCTTTCATGCTAGTTCCTTAACTAAACTGCTCCCCTTCTTTGCCTCCTCCTCCCCCTCCCCCCTTCCCCCTCCCCTTTGCCCATTGAAGGTCTATTCATTGTATTCATGTATCTGGTTCTGTTTTGCTTATTTATTTGTTTTGTTCATTATTGTCCTGGAATGGGTGAGATCATATGGTATTTGTCTTTCACTGACTGGCTTATTTCACTAAACATAATACTTTCTAGTTCCATCCAGGTTGTTGCAAAGGGTAAGAGTTCCTTCTTTCTTTCTGCTGTGTAGTATTCCATTGTGTAAATGCACCAAAGTTTTTTGATCCAATCATCCACTGATGGGCACTTAGGTTGTTTCCAGCACTTGGCTATTGTAAATAACACAATGAACATAGGTTCATATGAATTGGTGTTTCAGGTTTTTTCGGGTATAGTCCTAATAGTGGAATTGCTGGATCAAAAGGCAGTTCCATTTTTAGTTTTTTGAGGAAACTCCATACTGTTTTCAGTAGTGGCTGCACTAGCCTGTATTCCCACCAACAGTGCACCATGGTTCCCTTTTCCCCACATCCTCACCAACACTTGTTGTTTATTGATTTGTTGATGATTGTTATTCTGATAGGTGTGAGGTAGTATCTTACTGTGGTTTTAATTTGCATCTCTCTGATGGTTAGTGATGTTAAGCATTCTTTCCTATGCCTTTGGGCCCTTTGTATGTCTCCCTCAGTGAGTTGTCTGTTCAGGTCCTTTGCCCATTTTTTAATTGGGCTGTCTGTCTCTCTGGTGTTGAGTCACATAAGTCTTTATATATTTTGGAGATCAGACCCTTGTCTGAGGTATCATTGGCAATTTATGTTTTCCCATACAGTTGGCTCCCTTTGAATTTTGCTTATGTTTTCTTTAGCTGAACAGAAATTTTTCAGTTTGATATAGTCCTGTTTGTTTATTTGTTCTTTTATTTCCTTTGCCCTTGGAGAAGTATCAGTAAACATATTTCTGCATAGGATATCTAAAATTTTACTGCCTATATTTTTCTCCAAGACCTTTATGGTGGCACTGCTGATATTTAAGTCCTTTATCCATCTTGAGTTTATTCTGGTGTATGGTGTAAGTTGGTGGTCTAGTTTATTGTTTTGCATGTTACTGTCCAGTTCTTCCAACACCACTTGTTGAAGAGACTGTTTTCACTCCATTTGATGTTCCTTCCCCCTTTGTCAAGTATTAGTTGACCATAGAGTCCTGAGTTTATTTCTGGGCTCTCTATTCTGTTCCATTGATCTATATGTCTATTCTTATGCCATACCAGACTGTTTTGATTACATTAGTCTTGTATAGATTGATGTCCAGTATTGTGATTCCTCCTACCTTGTTCTTCTTTCTCAAGATTGCTGTGGCTATTTGTGGGTGTTTTTGACTCCTTATAAATTTTTAAAGTATTTTTTTCTATTTCCATGAAGTATGTCATCGGTATTTTAATTGGGATTGCATTGAATCTATAGATTGCTTTGGGTAGTATGGACACTTTAATGATGTTAATTCTTCCTATCCATGAACATGGTATATACTTCCATTTATTTGTATCTTCCTTAATTTCTTTCTTCAGTGTTCTGTAGTTTTCTGAGTACAGATCTTTTACCTCCTTGGTTAAGTTTATTTCTAAGTACTTTAATTTTCTTGTTGCTATGGTAAATGGGATTTGTTTTCTAGCTTCTATCTCTGATGTTTCATTATTGGTATACAAAAATGCTTTTGATTTCTGGATATTGACTTTATATCCAGCTATTTTGCTAAATTTGCTTATTAGGTCGTGTAATTTTTTGGTGGAATCTATCAGGTTTTGTATGTACACTATCATGTCATCTGCAAATAATGACAATTTGACTTCCTCCTTTCCAATTTGGATACTTTGATTTCTTTTTCTTCTCTGATAGCTATGGCCAGAACTTCCAGAACGCTGTTGAACAGAAGTGGAGAAAGTGGACAGCCTTGTCTTGTTTCTGATCTTAGGGGGAAAGCTTTTAGTTTTTGCCCATTAAGTATGATGTTGGCTTCAGGATTCTCATATATGGCCTTGATTAGGTTGAGGTATGCTCCCTCTATTCACATTTTGCTGAGTTTTTATTATAAATGGTTGCTGTGCTTTATCAAGTGCTTTTTCAGCATCTATTGATATGATTGTATGGTTTTTGTTTTTCATTTTGTTGATGTGGTGTATTACATTTATTGATTTGCAAATGTTGTACAATCTTTGCATCCTTGGGATGAAACCCACTTGATCATGGTGTATGGTCTTTTTAATGTATTGCTGGATCTGGTTGGCCCATATATTGTTGAGAATCTTAGCATCTATGTTCATCAGAGATATTGGCCTCTAGTTTTCTTTCTCAGTGGTGTCTTGACCTGGTTTTGGGATTTAGAATAATATTGTCCTCATAGAAGGAGTTTGGGAGTCTTCCCTCTCCTTGAATTTTTTGGAATAGGTTGAGAAGGATAGGAGTTAGTTCTTTTCTAAATATGTGTTAGAATTCACCTGTGTAGCCATCTGGTCTGGGGCTCTTGTGCTTTGGGAAATTTTTGATTACTTCTTCAATTTCAATAGTTGTTATTGGCCTATGCAGGATTTCTGCTTCTTCTGGATTCAGTTTTGGTAGATTGTACATTTCCAGAAATGTGTCCATTTCACCCAGGTTGTCATATTTCTTGTCATATAGTTGCTTGTAGTAATTTCTTACAATCCTTTGTATTTCTGAAGTATCAGTTGTGATTTCCCCTCTTTCAGTTCTGATTCTGTTTATTTGGGTCCTTCCTTTTTCTTGATGAGTCTGGCTAAAGGCTTGTCAATTTTGTTTATTTTTTCAAAGAACTAGCTCCTGTACTTGTTGATTCTTCAAATTGTAGTTTTAGTCTCTAAGTTATTTAATCCTGCTCTGATCTTAATAATTTCCTTCCTTCTCCTTACTCTGGGCTTTGTTTCTTGTTGCTTCTCTAATTCTTGCAGCTTTATGATTAGGTTGTTTGTATAAGCTTCTTCTATCCTTTTTTGGTAGGCCTGTATTGCTATGAATTTCCCTCTGAGGACTGCCTTTGCTGTGTCCCATAGGTTTGGGGCTGTTGTGTAGTCATTATCATTTGTTTCCAGAAACTTTGCGATTTCATCTTTGATCTCATTGTTAACCCATTCATTACTTAAAAGCATGTTATTCAGTCTCCATGGGTTAGAGTGTTTTTGTTGTTTTCCCTTGAGGTTGTTTTCTAGTTTCAATCCATTGTGATCTGAGAAGATACCTTGGTATGATTTCAATTTTCCTGTATTTGTGGAGGCTTGTCTTGTGACCTACCATGTGGTCTATCTTTGAGAATGTTCCATGTGCATTTGAAAAGCATGTGTATTTTGCTTCTTTGGGGGAAAGGTTCTTTATATATCAGTTAGGTCCATGTCCTCTGGAGTGTTGTTCAATGCCACAATATCCTTGGTGTTCTTTTGTTTGGAAGACCTGTCCATTGTTGATAATGGGGTATTAAAATCCCCTTCTATTAGTGTGTTGCTGTCTATATCCTTCTTGAAGTCCTCCAAGATGTGGCTTATATATTTGGGAGCTCCTATGTTGGGTGCATATTTGTTTACCAGAGTTATATCTTCTTGATAAATTGTTTCCTTAACTATTATGAAATGTCCTTCTTTATCTCTTTTTATGGCCTTCATTGTAAAATCTATTTTGTCTGAAATAAGTATTGCTACTCCAGCCTTTTTTTTTTTTTTTTTTTTTTCATGTCCATTTGCTTGATATGTATTTTTCCATCCCTTTACTTTCAATCTGTGTCAATCTTTTGTTCTGAGGCAGGTCTCTTGAAGACAGCATATATGTGGGTCATGTCTTCTTATCCATTCAGCTACCCTATGTCTTTTGATTGGTGCATTTAATCTGTTTACATTTAAGGTTATTATTGATTGATAATTATTTATTGCTATTTTCCCACTTTGTACCTGTGTTCCTCTCCGTCTCTCTCTGTGTCTTCATTTTCTTAAAGCAGACTCTTTCGCATTTCTTGCAATGCTGGTTTGGTAGAGATGTATTCTTTTAGTCTTCTTTTGTCTGGGAAACTCCTTATTTCTCCTTCCAGTTTGAAGGAGAGCCTTGATGGGTAGAGTATTCTTGGTTGCAGGCCTTTGT
The DNA here is from genome assembly GCA_004026585.1 of Noctilio leporinus. NCBI lineage: Eukaryota > Metazoa > Chordata > Mammalia > Chiroptera > Noctilionidae > Noctilio > Noctilio leporinus. Next base: position 16,956 of record PVIW01003824.1, read on the forward strand.
TTCCCATTACTTGGAATATTTTTTGCCATTCCCTTCTGGCTTTTATTGTTTCTGTTGAATAATCACTTGATAACCTTATAGGAGCCCCTGATATGTTATTTGCTGTTTCTCTCTTGATGCTTTTAGGATTCTCTCTTTGTCTTTGAAATTTGCCATTTTAATTATGATGTGTCTTGGAGTGGGTCTGTTAGGATTCATCCTCATTGGAACCCCCTGTGCTTCCTGAACTTGAGCAACATTTTCACTCAGCATGTTAGGGAAGTTTTCTATTATTACTTTTTTGAACAGGTTTTCCATTCCTTGATTCTCTTTTCCTTCTGGTATCCCAATGATACAGAAATTATTGCGTTTCATGTTTTCCTGCAGCTCTCTTAATACCTCTTCATTCTTTTTCAGCCTTTTTTCATTCTGTTGCACTGTCTTGGAGTATTTTTCTACAATGTCCTCCAGCTCACTGATCTGATCCTCTGCTTCCTCTAGCCTACTGTTGATTCCTTCTACTGTAGTCTTCAATTCAGAAATTGTATTCTTTATTTCCTCCTGGCTCTTATTGATAGTTTCTAAGTCCTTTTTAATGCTGGTATAGTTCTCAGTAAGTTCCCTGTAGCTTTCCTGGAGTTCTTTTTAGTTCCCCTGGCATTGTTTGTAGTTATCCTTTTTTTCTCTTTTTTAAGATTTTATTTATTATTTCCAGAAAGAGAGGAAGGGAGAGAGGCAGAGAGGGAGAGAAACAGAGAGACATCAATGTATGGTTGCCTTTCACCTGCCTCCAGCCATGGATCTGGCTGGAGACCTGGCTTGCAACCTAGTTATGTGCCCTGGCTGGGGAATCGAACCAGCAACCTTTGGATTTGCAGGCCTGCAACTTATCCACTGTGCTACCAGCCAGGGCTATCGTTATCTTTGAGCTGGCTGATAGAGAGCTCATCGAGCTTCTCTATCATTATTTTGAATTCCATATCTGATAGTTTGTTTGCCTCTGTTTCATTTAGTGATCTTTGTAGGGATTCCACCTTTCCTTTTGATGATGGACTGATTCTCCCCTCTGCCCCCTGTTTGGTGTCTGTTGTTGCTTGTTTTTGTCTTGGATTAATCTGCTTTGATTCCTTGCTTTCATGGAGCACCCTTCTGTGTTAGGAGATTTGTGGAGTTCAGTGTTGCAGTCTCCTAGATTTCCTCAACTTGTTGCTCTTCAGGTGCCTTTTATTTCATTGACTTGGGCTGTCTGGTTGTATTTTGGATTTGTTGTATGTGTTGCTCCTTTCCCTCCAGTTGGCTGATTGGGAGACACTCCTTTTATCCTGTTTCATACACTGTTTTTAAGCTGCTTCTAAAACAGCACTACCAGTCTAGGCAAAATAACCACACCTTCAGAGATATCTTTTTCCTTTAATCCCCCTTTTGCCTGCCTATGAACCTAGCTTATGAACCTAGCTATATACCCATACCCTCCAAGGTAGCCCCCATTTTTAATCACACCCTCAGCTGCAGCTGAGCCAGTCTTAATAGGGATATAGATCTGAAAAGACTGTTATAAGAGGGGAAAAATGATTATGTTGACTAGAGTATAGATAATTTTGAAGGGTGCAAAGGAATACCAGAGATAGTGGATACGAGAGAGAAAGCCAACTTATCTCTTATATAGAAATAGGAAGAGGGAAAATGCCTCAAGTGTGAGTGAGCAGTATAAGCCTATATATATAGTTGCTTCATCTATCTCCCTGTCCACCCTCAATGAGCACTGATTGGTCCAGGTGGAGCCAGGACCTGTGTGCTTTTAGCAGAAAAAAAGAATGTCTAGTCCCTAGTAGTGCACCCACAAAACAAAACGTTTTAAGAGGCTGGGAAGAGGAGGAATATTTAGATTGAGGACTGGGAATGACTTGTAGCAGAAGCGTGATTAGACTTTAAAACAACAGTAGGAGGAGGGTCTTGGGTAGTTAGGTGGATTGAGATAAGAGAGGAGTAAAAATATGGGAATTGGGATACACTATGATATAAACAGTATTTACTTAAAATGCACTAATTGTGGTGGTTGGAAGTAACTTTTGAAAAGGTTATGTTAGGGATTAATAGTTCATGTAGCTCTTGGTGTAACTCAGGTGCTTGAGATCAGCAGCGATCCATTTCCTGGGTCTGCCTCTCTTTCTCGATCAAATCTCTGCAGTCTAGTCAGGCTGTGGGGCCTTGGAGTGGCAGGGCCTATGGCTGTCACAGTCAGGGATGATTCTGAGTGCCAGCCCCCCAGTACACTGAGCCTCTAGTAGCCTAGCTGGGTTTCTGCACTGCCAGCATTTTGGGGCCCTCCCTTCTCTCACTGGTTCTGTGTGAAGACCTGCAGGGTACTTATGTGGTGTCAATGGCTACTCCTCTCCCTCCAGCTCCTTGAGGAGGTTTCTGCCAGTGATGGGCACCTGGTTCCAAGGAGGGTGGCCTGCAACTTCATTTGCCCCTGTAATGGCTGGCCCTCCCCTTCCAGCTCTTCAAGGAGGTAGAGGTAGCCTGGCTCCCTGGGGGCTTGCAGGGTCACCTGCTGGCAATGGCTAGCCCTCCATGCAGTCCAGAGCTTTGAGGAAATTTTCACCGCTGCCTCTGTGATGGATGCCTGGTTCCCTAGGGGTCCTGCAGCATAGTTTGCTGGTGATGGCTCCCCCTCCCCCTCCAGCTCTTTGAGGAGGTTTTTGTTGCCTGCAATGGGTGCACCAGTTTTCTTGGGAGCGTGTGTGCCAGTGGGTGTGCGGGGTTGGGCCTCCCTTCTCACTGGGGCTCCAAGCTGCCCTCTCCCCGGGTGGCACAGCAGCACAATTTTCCACCCTCTTGCCACTCCGGCTGGTGCACTTCCCCGCTCCCCAACCCCTCCTCTCCGATGGTCTCTCCTTCTCCACCTTTGGCCCCAGGAGGCGCTTCCTCTCTCTCAGTCTCCAGAGCAAGGCTCTGTCAACAGTCCCTCCCCTACATGAGTTCAATTTCTCAATCTCCCTGAGTTTGCACTCACTGGCCACACTTCACTGCTCAGATTTCTAGTCCCCAGGGAGCCTGAAGCTGTCTTCAGTCAAAGCCACCACTGCCCAGAGCTGACCTCGGTCCACCAGCCGGTTCTGAACTGTCTCACCTGCTCTCTTGTAGGTCTCTGCAGCCTCTGGGCTGTGCACCCCTGAGTCCCAATGCTTACTGCTCCAATTTGCAGGGACCTGCTGAAGTCTACTAAATATCTGTCTCAAGTTTTATCAAGTAAAAATATGGAACACTTTGCAAATTTGTGTGGCACCATTGCACAGGGGCCATGCTAATCTTCTCTGTATGGTTCCAATTTTAGTATATGTGCTGAAGTAAGCACCACAGATGGCTCTTAAAAATATTTTGAGAGATACTCAACTTGATTTATAAAGAGAAAAATGGAAATTAAAACAACCCTGAGGTACTATTGTTCATGGATCATCTTTCACTTATCATCAGACCTGTGTGGGTGTGGCTGTTGGGGGCGGCTCTCTCATGCATGGCTGGTGGGGTGTGACTGCACAACTCTGAGGAATATAGACAGGGTCTGGTGTGATCACAGATGGACCCGCTCACTCTAATGCAGGGACGCCTCTTCTAGGAATGTGTCCTTTAGATAGATTCACAATATGCAAGGTGACCCACATCCATGTGTGTATTAACGGGAGAATGGGAAACCCTAAGTGTCCATCACGGGGAACTGTCCAGCACTACACGGGTCATCTATACAATGGAGACACCATGCCGCTCATTGAAAACCTGAGAAAACTCCCCATTGACAGACATAAAACATCTCTTAAGATATTGTTAAGGGAAAAAAGAAAGTTCCAAACAGTATGTATATGAGATCTATCCTGAAAGTATCAAGCCAATGTCAACATAATTAAAATAGTTTCCAGGGCTGATACTTTGGACCGACCTCATATGCTTCCACTTGGGTAAAAAAATAAATACATAAAAACAGTAAGAATAGGAACATTTGCAGAATCTGTGTTTTCCTGTCCCTGTTTGAAGCCTCTCTGGAAGGACAGGCAAGCTGGCCACATTAGGGGGGCTAGAGGTTCAGGAACAAAAACGAGAGGGAGACTTTTATTGTATTAAGCAAACTTTATGTATTTATTTTACAAAGCCAATGTTTATGAACACATTAAATGATTTTTTGTAGAATTTCTAAAAAATCAAATTCATGACAAAAATTCTTCTAGTAGGTAACAAAATCACCTATCATTTAAATTCCTTCTCATTAAGATGACATTACTCCATGAAATAGTACATCAGTTGGGCAGGTTCATTCCCTTACTTAGAGTAAAATGGTTGTGTGACAGTTATTATTTTTTTGCTGTTCTATAAATGTGACTAGGATATGTTGTCATAGTTGGATTTGAAATAGTTCAGTACTGCTATCTTAAAGGGATGTGAAATGTGTCATCAGCACCTAAAACAAATATAGTGGCTTTAGTATGTAACATGCTACACACGAGAACAAAATAAGCATGTAGGAAGAAAGTCTTCCCTCATTAGTCTCTGGCAAGGTGCAGCTATGTCTCCGTCCTGGAACTTATATAAGTTCTTTCTCCTAGAAATTTCTCTTAGAAGGCCCTGGCTGGTGGCACAGTGGATAAGGCGCTGGCCTGCAAGCCCGGGAGTCACTGATTTGATTCCCCAGCCTGGGAACATGGCCGGGTTGCAGGCTAGGTCTCCAGCTGGGTCCTTGGCTGGAGGCAGATGAAAGGCAACCATGCACTGATGTTTCTCTCCTTCCCTGCCTTTCTCCCTTCCTGTCTCTCTAAAAATACTAAAATCTTAAAAAAAAAAAAAAAAAGAGAGAGAGAGAAAAAAGAAATTTCTCTTAGAAATGAAAGTGTTTTCACAGCAAGTTAATAAGTTAAAATGTAGAAAAACTGATAAAAGAATTAGAAAATTTTATTTAGAAGCTAAACTTGAACATCTTATTTAGAGTATAATTATTTCAGTGCACATGTTGAAATAAACAATTACAGGCATTCTATTCTTGTGTTGGAAAAGTCTATTGCTGTTATGGAATGCATTGTTCATGTGCAACTTAAAAACACCTTTTTAATTAAGGTAATATGCACACAATCAGATGTGCAAATCTTAAGAGAGCAGCTCATTGGATTTTGATACCTAAAGATGCCTGAATAACCTCGATAAGGTTAGGTAGAGCATATCCAGCCCATCTAATGGGGAAGGGGCATCTTTCATTGTAAAGATGTTTCTTGCTTTTGAGTTCTGAATCCATATAAAGGTCAAATATGCTCTAACCAATTATAAATACAGAAATTCAAGTTATGCAGGCTGCTTCCTTTAAGTGAGTAAGGAGTTCCCACTCAAAAGTTTATTTTTACTTTAAAAATTGAATTAAATTTAATTTTTATAAAAGATTTTCTTTATTATTTTTAGAGAGGGGAAAGGAGAGAGGCAGAGAGGGAGAGAGACATCAATGTAAGGTTGCCTTTGACCTGCCTCCAGCTATGGACCTGGCTGGAGACCTGGCTTGCAACCTGGTTATGTCCCATAGCTGGGAATCGAACCAGTGACCTTTGGGTTCACAGGCCGGTGCCTTATCCACTGTGCCACCAGCCAGGGCCATTAAGAGCTTACGTGGACTGTGAGCAACCTGAGGGTAAGGACTATGCCTGTCTTGAGTCTCATCCCCTGCATGGGCCCTGAAAAATATACTAAGCAGAACTGATCTGGCCAGAAGGTATCTTAATCCCCAGCAACCTGAAAGGGGGAGATCAAGTTGTAGACAGTGCTGAAGGCTAAAGTCTGATGGACACGAATACTACACAGAGCCCTGTTCCATGGTCACTGCCTCTCCTGTTGCTCCTACCAGCCTTCTATGGTTGGGTGACCTCCACATTCCCTATTTACTTGCTTTCTGGTTTATCACCTATCTTAACCCTGTAGAAAATAAGGTCCAGGAAAGCAGGGGCACTGCTTCTCTAGGGTCACAGCTCTATCTTCAGTGCGTAGAACAGTGACTGGCACATAGTAGGTGCACAGCAAATAATGAGAGAGCAAATGAATAAATGAATGAGCAGTACAGGTGGGGGATGGGATGTGCGGGTGTCTGGTGAAGCCTGAGAAGCCCCCTCAAGCTGTTTGTTTCTCCTCCAGTCGTATCAAGAGCAATGTGGATGGGCGGTACCTGGTAGATGGTGTCCCCTTCAGCTGCTGCAACCCCAGCTCGCCACGGCCCTGCATCCAATACCAGCTCACCAACAACTCAGCACACTACAGCTATGACCACCAGACAGAAGAGCTCAACTTGTGGGTACGAGGTTGTAGAACTGCCCTGCTGAGCTACTACAGCAGCCTCATGAACTCAATGGGTGCCGTCACGCTCCTCGTCTGGCTCTTTGAGGTAGGCTTCTGACCCAGGGTGAGTGGTAGGGGAAGAAGGAGCCATTTGTTCCATTTGTACTTAAACGGGTGACCCTGGCTGGTGGCACAGTGGATAAGGCGCTGGCCTGCGAACCCAAAGGTCGCTGGTTCGATTCCCCAGCCAGGGCACCTAACCAGGTTGCAAGCCAGGTCTCCAGCCAGGTCCTTGGCTGGAGGCAGGTGAGAGGCAACCACACATTGATGCTTCTCTCCCTTTTTTCTCCCTCTCTGCCGCTCTCTCTAAAAATAATAGAATCCTAAAAAAACAAACAAAAAAAAAAGGTGGCGCTTGTCCTGGAGCACGTGCCTCACTCCTTGGAACCAGCCTTCCTGCCTGGCTGTGGGTCAGGAAGGCCAAGGCTTGACCCCTAGCCCCTCCACTTTCTCTTTATTTCTGTCCTTTCACTTAAGTGATACATTGAAGTCCATAAAATATAAAATTAACCATTTTGAAGTGAACAATTCAGTGACACAGTGTTGTGCAACCATTGCCTCTACCTAGTTCCCAAACACCTCCATCACCTCAAAGAAAACCTCATTCCCAGTAAGCAGTCCCACCCTAACCCTCCAACCCCCAGCTCCTTGCAGCCTCCTATCTGTAGTATGTCCTGCATTTACCTATTCTGGGTATTTCATAGAAATGGAAACATATGAGGCCTGTCCAGAAAGTATCCAGCCCTGTAATATGAAAAATAGACATTTCTTGCAGAAGACACAAGAAACACTGTACATAGGATAATGATGCCCCAGTCCCCTTCAAAGCAGACTCCTTGGGACCTCACATAGTTTTCCCAATCGTCATCAGGTGCTCCGTCATATTTTCCTGAATCTCATCAACAGTCTAAAATCTCTTCCCTTTCAAAGGTGGTTTTAGTTTGGGGAAAAGCCAGAAGTCACAGGGTGCCACACCTGGGCTGTAGTGGGGCTGAGTCACCTGGGTGACTTGATGTTTGGTCAAAAAGCTCTGCACGAGAAGTGAGGCATGAGTGGTTGTGTTGTGATGAAGCTGCCAATCACCAGTTGCCTATAGCTGTGGCCTTCTGAATCATCTGAATAGTTTTGTGGAGGAATGTTCAAACTAAATGTGAAAGCTCAGCCATTTTGAATGCGATGGCCACACAGTACACATGCTCATTCAATGGCGTCTACCACCCCCATCGACTAGCACAGTGATGTCGTTGTTTGCACATGTGCATTCCAGTCCACTCTCCTTGGCTGCCAGTTACATTGGTGTTGTGAAAACCATTATTGTTACATTAACAATGGTTGGATTTTCTCTGAACAGAATTTGTATACTAGGTAGCCTTTTGTGTCTGGCTGTTTTCACTTCGCATGTTTTGGAGGTTCATCCTGTGCTTCTACTTTTTGATTTGGAATCCTGGAAAGTTACTTAACCTCTGTTATATGGGGCTGACCACTTCAGTTTTGGGACCACTGGGAGGCAACAGGTAACATAATAGGTATGAGTGAACATTCAGTAAATGGGAGCTATTTGGATTCGTGCTTCTCTGGAGATGTCAGTTACCATTTACTTATTATTTTAATTATTTGTGGCTTCATCTTATCTCAGCTATAAAGCTTAATTCCTCTGTGTAGTTACAGGGCTTAGAATGTAGCAAGCCCTCAGTGAATGCTGAATTCATTTATTGAAGAGAGTTTGCAGTTAGCGTGCTCTGGGCGCTGTCCTGGGTGCTGAATGAGAGTATATGTTAGTGGGTGGTAGATCAAGGTGGCACAGAAAGTCACTCAGTCCCAGCTTTGAGCAGAGAGCAGAATATCCAGACTCTAAAGTCTAAATGTACAAAATCAGAAACATTAGGTGGGGAAAGTTTCTCACTGAAAGGTTCCTTTAAGTAAGCCTCTTGCTTAGCGCTATGGAAATTCTCATGTAGCTGTGCTCTTGGCTGAGAAACTCCACTTCTAACTCCCCACATCACACTGGAAGGACTGAACTCTCTAGTAGTGGGACAGGGAGGGAGGGCTCCTTTTAATGTTGAGGCTGAGTCTTGGGGATGGGTGCGTAGAGTTAGGAGAGAAGCTTACTGTTAGAAGACTGGAATTCCACTGGCTGCCTCTCAGTGTACCCACCTTTCCAGGAATTTGGATACTGCATCAGGTGAGAACCAGCTCATTGTGAACAGGGAGCTTGACTGTCCTTGACTTTAACTGGAGGCCTTTAGTGAGCAGAGCTCTGTAATGGGCACGAGGGTGGCCGGGCTAAGACAGAATTCTGCCCTGAGCCTTGCCCTCCAGGGCTTCACAATCCAGTTAGGAGATGACATCTAACCCATGAACCTAATGGAGAGCCATTACCAAGGGCAAAACTCAGAGCAGCAGTGGGACTCCTTCAGGGAAGCAGGAGAGGATCGCAGTGGGTATGGGCACACCAGGAGGATTTTCCAGGAAGAGATAAGTTTCGCCACTGTTAAAAATATTAAACTTCTGCCCTGGCCAGACGACGGCTCAGTTGGTTAGAGCATCCTCCCATACACCAAAAGACTGCAGGCTCAATCCCCAGCACATACAGGAGGTAACTGACCAATATTTCTCTCTCGCATTGATGTTTTGCTCTCTTTCTAAATTCAATAAAAAGATATATCTTTGGATGAGGATTAAAAAACAAAACAGTAAACTTTCAATTGACAATACCAATAACAAACACCTAAAATTCTACTAGTTACTGTTATCCTCTACAACCATAATTATAAAATGCCCCAGAGCGGTCATTCAGCAGATGTTTACTGGGGCCCTACCACCAGCAGTCACCAGTGTCTAGGGGCCGGGTCAGGGTCAACCTTGCCCTCAGGGAGTGGACATTCTCCAGGGGCAGGCCAAATACTTTCAGTTTGCTATGCTCTGAAAGGAGTACAAAACATCAAACCAGGAATTTGCATAGAAACAAGGAGCTAACACAACGTATTATTAGACAACTGAAAACAATACTTACCATGTTGACTAATTACTGATTACAGTTGACGCTTCTGTTCATCCTCCCTCTGCATGAGGTGCGATGTTGTACATGGACTGAAGTGTCACAGCGCACACGAGGCAGGCAACACTTCATCTGAAAATTCACAAACCAGATGAGTCAACAGAGGTTTTCTTGTAACATGGCTGGCTAAGTGCCAGAGCTGGGATCTGAACCTGGACATTTTGGCATCAGAGTCTGTCTCGGTGGCTGCTAATGAACAAATCACACTCACCCCAATACCACTGAAGATAACAGAAGTAGAGGAAACCACATAGCACACTGTTTGCAGAAAAGGTGGTCACTTTTTACTCCTTTCTAGCAAATACTGAATACACATTATGTGCCAAACAATGTGCTAGAAACTGGAGGAGGGCAGAGGGAGAAAGTCCAGGCCTAATGCCCCTAGGATGGGAGACCTGAGAGGAAGGAGGCGAATGAGCAGGAACACACACTCAGGGCTGAAGCTGAATTAGCGGGTGGAAGTGGAAACAATGTTCTAGGCATAGAAAACAGCGTATGATCAAGACTGAAGAGAAAGGCTAGGGTGTGGTGGGATCCCAAGAAACAGAGGGTGTCCAGAAAGGGCGAGAGGGGTAGATGAAGCTGGAAGGGGGCAGGCATCTTTGAGTGCCCAGGCCAGGCTGGGGTGGGCGGGCCCTCCCCAACCAGACTCATTTGAAGGGCCCCAGCTATGAACAGGCCAGTGGCTCCCATGGTGTCCTGAGAGCTCCGACCCCCACTACTTCTCCTTAGATCTCTAAGTCTCTTCTCCCCCCACCAGGTGACCATCACAATTGGTTTGCGCTACCTACACACAGCACTGGAGAGCGTTTCCAACCCTGAAGACCCTGAGTGTGAGAGTGAGGGCTGGCTGCTGGAAAAGAGCGTGCCGGAGACCTGGAAGTCCTTTCTGGAGAGCTTCAAGAGGCTGGGCAAGAGTAACCAGGTGGAAGCAGATGCAGGCCAGGCCCCAGAGGCTGGCTGATGGCCCCAGGGCCCCTGCCCTCCTGAACACTGATAAGTAGTGGACTCCAAGAAATGTGGATACTCTCCCCTCATCCAACCTGACTCTCCCAAGGAGGGCGGACAACTCATAGAAACTGTCCTTGATGGTGGGATTGAAAGTTTAAGGACCCCAAAGGCATCTGGCAAACACTTGTTGAAGGACTGACTCAAAATGTGAGTGAATGGGACCCCTCAGGCCCACTGCTGTAGGACAAGCCCTCGCTGCGGCTTCTCAGCGAATGTGCCCTCAACTTGCCTCTCTCAGCACCTCAATCAGCTCCACCCTGAGGCTACTGGCCACGTCTGAGGGCTACTTCCCTTTGATCAGTTTGCTGTTTTGGGTTCCAAGTTGCTTCATTCTATATCCAAAGTACCTCTAGGTGCATATGCACAGGAGTCTGAAAAAAATGTACCGACCATGATGTCATTAAAAAAAAAAAAAAAATGCCAAGGTTGACAGATCAGCCATTTTATTTGTTGAATGGTGGAAGGTGGGGAACAGTTATATTCTTCTCAGGGTAATGGACTCTTCAAAGCAGTGAGGGCTCAAAGAGAATTTCTTCCATCATGGGGCGAGAGAAAGGGGCTTATTTCCCCCACCAAAAATGCAGTTCAAAGCCTGCCTTTCTGTTTCATTCACATGTCCTCACTTAGCCAAGGGTGAGCCATGGCCTGAGGAAGCCAAGATGCGGGCATGTTTCAGCAACACCCACTCAGAAAGGTCTGGGTGACCTGCTCCAGCTGTCTGCGGAAGCACTGGGTAAGAGGACTGCCCTTCTGTGGAAGAGCAGCGACAATCAGGACTCCACCCTGTGGACACCAGGTCTCACCTCTTGGTGGGCACAGGGTTGCCCGTACAGGTGGCTGTGCCAGCTGCCATGGACAACACTAATTGTCTACAGTGGAGGGCAGAGTCCTCTGGGAGCATCTTCCTGTTTCTATCCCTCAGATATCCATCCTCCAAAGCAGTATTACTGGAATGCTTCTGTATTACAGAAGATTCTTTGAGACAGCCCATCTTCCTGAGCTAGCAACTGTAACAGGGGTTTTCATTTCAGTTCCTTCAGGAAAAAGAGAGAAAGGAAGCTCTTTTTCAGTTGAAGGAGAGAATGATTTCACTACCATCCTGCGTTTCTGGTGTGGAGAAAGTAAGACTTTTGGTACTGCCTGGTGTTTGTTCTGGAGCTCGGATCCGCCCAGGCTTAAGACCCATCAAAGATGTTTGGACACTGTCAGACTTTGGTCCCAGGTTCAATTCAACTTCTGAGTCTCCTTGAGACTAAGGAATGATCCACATTGAAAATGCGGAGGGAGTCAGTCACTTCTGACAAGGGTTCCAGAGCCCTCTTCCCTCTCTGGAGTGCTGAGAACCATTGTGAAAATGCTGCTCTCAGCCAGATGTGTAACTATGTTGTTAACAGCTGTACAATAGACATTAAAAATTATATGGTATAAAAAACCACTTGCGTATTGTATGAAACTGCCTGTGTTAGCCTATTCAACAGCATGTATCACAGGATCCCCAATTCTACCCAATGTTTTTAAAAACAAAACCAGACCTGACACTAAAAGGAAGAATTGTTAATGATCAGAGTAGCTGTGTTTCAATGGCATCGGAATTACCACTTTCTCTCTTGCTTGCAAACAGCGACTAACAGGTTATCCAAATAATATTAACATGTTACCTGGACCAGAGCTGAATTTATCGAATATTTTAATATGTGCTATCTCAATAGAGTCATTTAAGTAAAAATTTCAAAACATTTTTTCCCCTGATCTGGTTAAAATGTATTTCATCAAAGAGAAAACTATGAATCTTGGTGAGGCCAGGTTGCAGGGCAAATGAAAGCAACCTCAAGATCTGAGAACTTGGGAGAACCAAGCATAACTGACCCTCGAGTAAACATCACCAGTTGGCTCAGAGCAGACTTCGGGGGAGCTGCATTTTAACAGGACTTCTCAGGACACCCTGGCTTCTAGAGAAAGCTGGCTTATCTCCTTCAGTCATCTACCAGTGCTCAGCAAGTCTCTCGTACCAGATTCTCCCTTTGTCATACCTCAGTCTTTCCTTGGGCTGTTGCAAATTCACTTCACCCAAGGGATGCAGCCAGTTTTCTGCACCCTGCCAGCCTGGCCCTGGGGTAGGGTGAGAGGTGAAGACAATGCCTTAGGACTTCTATTATTTATTTATTCAAAAAAAGTTTTTTATTTATTATTTTCAGAGAGAAGGGCAGGGAAGAAGGAACAAAGAGAGAAAAGCATCGATGTACGGTTGCCTTTCACCTGCTTCCAGCTACGGACCTGGCTGGAGGCCTGGCTTGCAACCTGGTTATGGGAATCGAACCAGTGATCTCTGGGTTCACAGGATGGCACCAATCCACTGAGTCACACCAGCCAGGGCAAGGACTTTTATTTTTAAAACACTTACTTCACAGTGAAGAACAGGGAATAACTACTTATTCTCAATACTTAGGAAGGCGAGTGTCCTAGAATTTCGGACTTAGCTTGATGCAATACTTCATGCCTGGGAATGAGCCACCAGCAAATAAGCCCCAAGTAACCTCAATACGGGTTAGTTAATAAGATTAGCAGCTTGCTCTTCACGCTGCCTTGCTCCTCCTTGTCTGGGCACTTGTAATGCTAGGCCAGGTTTGCAGCTTAGTTTGGGGTGGGTGGTGAGGACCAAGGCAATTAGAACTTCTAATCTGCTGCTAGGTAAAAATATAGCCTTTCTTTTCACCAAGATGGTTCCCAAAGCCAAGAAGCCACTTTGGCTCTAGGTCCCTCCTAGAGCCAAAACCAAAGCCAAAGCTCCGAAGGCAAAGTAGACAGAGCTACAAGGCCTCCACAGCCACACATGCAAAGACCCGCACATCACCCACCTTCTGGAGGAGGCCTAAGACACTGTAGCTCCACAGGCAGCCCAAATATCCTCAGGAGGGGCCCCCAGGAGAAACGAGCTTGACCACTGGGTCATCAAGTTCCCCCTTGAGTCAGCCATGAAGGAGGTAGAAGACAACACACTTGTATTCACTGTGGATGTCAAGGCCAACAAGCACCAGATGAAACAGGCTATGAAGAAGCTTCATGAAATTGGTGTGGCCAAGGTCAACACCCTGATCAGGCCCAATGGAGAGGAGAAGGCCTAGGCTCAACTGGCTACAGACTATGATGGTTTGGCTGTTGCCAACAAAATTGGGATCATCTAAACTGAGCCCAGCTGGTTAATTCCAAATAGATAGCTTCTGATGACAGCACGGCCGACCAGCACTGTGTTAGGAATAGGAACATTGGGGGAATATGTTAGTCCAGGGAGAGGGGATACCTTCCCAGTCCTCAGTGAACTTGAGATTGGCTTGAAAGGAGTATACATCGGTCCTAACTCCTGCTAGCATTCTATTTTGTCCTCCAAACACAGGATGAGTATAAATAGTAAAGTTAATGTTGTACAAGGATGGTACAGAGTAGGTTAGATGTAAAGGAAAACTCCTAGCTATTTATCCAAGGGGGATGAAAACTTAGGTCCACACAATCACCTGTAAATGAATGTTTATAGTGGCTTTATTTATAATCACCAAAACTCGCCCAAAAGTCCTTCACCTGGTAACACCCAAAGATAAAGGATACATGTGTTGCTATTTATGTAAATTCATCTGCTGCATATGCACAATGGGATATGACTCGACAACCAAAAGAAACATGGATGCCTCTCAAATGCAAGTCTTCTTATGGGAAGCCAGACTCAAAATGATGTCTCAGATAATGGGACAAAAAAAATTTAGTGGTTTCCAGGAGTCAAGATCAGGGAGGTAACCACAAAGGGGCATGAGTGAGCCTGGGATGAAACAGACTACTCTATTTCTTGACTGTGGTGGCTGTTAAATAAACCTCAAAAAACCTAACTTGAAAAACATGATTAAGAACATGCATAACATGGACATGGACAACAGTGTGGTGATGGCCAGAGGAAGGGGTGGTGGTGTGGGGACCAGGAGGATAGGGGTAATGGGTGTAAAAATGGCAATATCTGCAGTGATGTCAACAATAAAAAAAAAAAAAAAAAAGACAACAGTAGGGACGGAGCAAGGAATGTATCAGAGGACTTACTGTCCTGAACTGATGACATATGGGCCAGGGAAAAAGGGAAGCTGAAAGCAGCATTTATGACCAGGGGACAGCACAATGGTAACCTGCTTTTTCACTGCAATGCTTTCTTTTGAAGAGAATTTTGAAAAGTACAGCAGAGCTCTCATAGGTAATGCCTCCCCTGGAAATACAGGCTGCGCTCTCCTCCTTCATGTCTCTTATAGGCAGGAAATCTCTGGGGGTGTGTAAGAACAAGGGCTGGGGTCAGGTAAACAGGACCAAGATGAGTTTTAACTGGAGGGAGACAGGTCTTGGGGCTGGGAGGGAGTCCAAGTGCCCTGTTTTCCCAGCGATTTGACATACGTAATGGTTCAGAAAGGTCACAAGCTGTCATAGCCAATGCATATAAAACTTAATCAGCTGAAATGATGATCAAGCTTTCTATGGGAAGGTCAAGATCATTTGGCTAATGGCCATAACTGACACTAATAATATAAGCATCTTAAACTTCAAGCTAATACAGATGTCCCACTTTATCTGTGTAGCAAGGTGACATGGGGAACACTTCCACAATGTGTGAAACAAAACAGAAAGAAAATGTAGACAAACCCAAAGTAATATCAATACCTAAAGTGTTTATTCAGATATCTTTAAACGTTTTACATACAAGTATGATATATTCCAAATTTTACATGTTTTTCACAGATATTAGTTAGAGCCAATTTATTAAACAGATATGATTTTCCCTGATATGGAAAGCATATTACATAAACATTTCCACAATAAACATAATACATGCGGAACAAATCATAAAATTAAGATGATCCGTTTAGGTAGGGAAGACAATTAGCTTAATGATGCAAACATTATTTCATCTTCTAAATTTATCTTCTCTCTCAAGACTCTGACATTCTTAGAGAATTAAATCCAGGGACCCTCTCTGCTACCAACAGACTTCTGTGATATCAGTCCTGAAAGCCGGGATATGGTTGATTTGGTGAAAATGTCCAAAATCCATTTATGAGGGAGACCCGGTCTTTATCATTTAAAATTTAATCTTGGTGAATATTATTGAGAAAAGCCAAAAGAAGCTGGGATTAAAAGCTAAAAGAATGGGGATGTGACATTAAAATGATTACACCATCCACAGTCCAAACCACCAGATGTTACCAATGGAGAAAAGGCCAAAAAAGGGGGGAGCACTGGGTTCTAATTTGGATTTTCTTCCTGTTGGGTGAGAAATACCTCCTCTCAGCTGGGTGAGCCAGTCCCGAGCAAGAAGGGTGAAGGTCATCCTTTCAACAAGCTACCTTGAAGAGGAAACAATGAATGCAGCTTCTGCATCCCCACTTATTTTAGCCTGAAGTCTGGATTTCTCATCTTCCTTCTGGGTGTACAAAGCTGAGTGCAATGGCACTTGTAGATGCAGTTCAAAGAAAACTGAGTGAAACTGGGTTACTTGCATCGGCTAAAAAACTCCAATAGCCTGTCAATATTCACTTTGTCTTTCATTTCCCCCGACCCCCCGGAGACTCTGAATTTGTTCTTCCCCTAAACCTGCCATCACTGTGTGTGCATTTAGCTCCTAGCACATATACATCAAACCAGAGTGGCCGTGTGGTATGTAATAGTTATAGTCTATTAGTTACAATCTAATAGTTATAATCTTAGTAAAAACAATGTTTAAAAAGAATAAAAAGCCTGGGCACACAGGCTGTCCCAGGAATGTACTAAGTGAGCCAGCAGGTAAACAGCAATCCACCTATTCCAAGAAATGCAAATAGGGATCAGGGTGTGGGAACCTCAAAACACAGTTTTCATTTTTTTTGCTAGTGTTTGATTCTAGATGCATAAACTTTTCTATTTAGAAATAAAAGAATATATCATCTGAAAAATTAGGATACTCTTAAGTTTTCAAAAAGCCCTTTAAAATGAGTTTTTTTCTTTCAAAGCCAGAAGTCTTGCCAAAAAAAAAAAAAAAAAAAAAAAAAAATCCAACCTTCCACAGTTCTGCAAACTACCCAGCGTCCGAAGAAACAACCGCCTCCCTTTCCTCCCAGGGGTTCCTCAGGCACAAGTGCCCCCAATCCTCTCAGCTGATGCAGATGAGGGAATGCTGCTTTCCAAATCCGATGCTTTGCTCTTAGAGGTAGGGTCCTGTCAGTAGAGGGCACACTGACCCAGTCCATATTGAGAATCACTGAGAGGGACTAGGAAACGTGACCCCAATATATTCCATAGAGACTCTGTTTCCTCCTGCTGGTGAATCAGCTTCAGGCCCGAGTGCCCCGTGGTCAGTAACATAACATGGCTCAAAGTACTGGGAACGGCCAAACGCAGTCAAATGCTCACAGGGGCTGTGTCCAGCCTAGGAAGAGAAGCTCCTGGCAAGATGTTATGTTTGAGGGATATGGCAAACGGTGCAGGAAAATCTGCTGATGGAGGATGATTTTCATGAGCCCCTGGAGCCAGAAACTATAAAAATAAAACTGGGAAGAAAAGCTTAACTAAAGAATTTATTTCCAAATCCAGTAGAACTTATTTCCTATTCTCTTTCTTGAAAAGCTAAATTACAAAAATCCAAGTTGTTTTTGGTAACGCAGTGATTATAAATGTTGCCAGTCAATGCCAACCAGTGTCTGGTTTGTTTCCTGTGCGTGTCCAATTTCCTCCGTGATACTGTGCTGGTGCCAGAGCTTCTGAATCTTCTTAAATCGCTCTTTGCACAAATGTAAAGGATTTCCCCGTCTAAAAAGAAGACAGATGTCACTGTGGATGCACTGTTTATTTTTCTACTAAATCCCAACCTTTCTTGGTTTAGGAAAAGTTATAAGTTACTGGTTTTAGATCTTCTGAAAAATTTCTGTTTGGCAGGCGACTGTAGCTATTAAGACATTAACTGAAGGTCTGCTAGGAGGAGCTGAAAAGAAGAAGCAAATGCACACAAGCTCTACTTCCTCAGATTGGGGTAAGGAAATGGGGGTTGGGGATGGGCGTTGAGCAGGAGGGTCTGAGTTGAGAGGCTAAAAGTACCGATTCATTGTCCAATTTGTTGATTAAATGTGAAAAAGAAGGGAGGGGCAAAGGCGAGGATGGAAGGAAAAATTACAGGGGCATGTATGTTCCTCAGAGTGCTCTCCTTCAGCCACAAAGTCAAAGCAAAGCAGCCAAACGTGAACAACATCTGGGTCTAACTTAACCAGGGCACAGGCTTTGGTGAGTTCATGCGTGGGGCCTCTACTTCCAGTTCACAGTGCACAGTCGTCTCACTCTTTAACCAAGGCTCCTCCTAGGAGCCCACACTCCTTAGAGAACAGGAAGAACCATAACCAGGTGGCATGTACCTCTGGAACCTTGCAGCCAAGCACCTAGGGCAATCCATTTACTTATTCTGCCTCGGTTTCCAGGCCTTGAACTTCAGCTCCTCAAGGCTGGATGGTTATACCTAAGTTAAGACTTACCTTCTTTGGGCAAAAAGAGATGGTTCAACAAGTTCTGTAATAGTACTTGAGGGAACTGCTATTAGCATTTGTTTTATACAATAATAGAAGGTACCATAGAAGTGAATGAACATCAAATACTGTTGTATTGCTCTATATGTCCTATTCTTTGTGCCACAGATTCTCATGTAATAAGCTCATTTCTTCTCGATGAAGATTTGCTTTCTTAAACCACTTGAAGAATACTGGGTCTCTCCATACAAAGTCACACAAATTCCTGCATGCTTTGATGCTATGGATGCCACATGGCAACTCAAACAGTCTAGTTCTCTGGAGTGAGAAGTAGAAAGCAGTTGCATTGTGTCCTGTTCTTTCCCCTTATCTATCCTGATGGCCCTCATGATATTCTAAAGGCTGGGAAAGGGTACCAAACCAGGCAGCCAGGGTGCCTTCCTTGGAAGGATCCACAGATACCAACCACCTCTGCCAGGATCAAATCTCTGCAGCCGCCTGAAGGCTCTGGAGGATCAGTCAGCCAACCCAGCCCCCTTGGATGGGGGGCCCTTACCTGAGTCCCTGGTCAGTCTCCCCATAGTCATCAAGGTACGGAGGAGAATAAAAACAGCCTTTGGTTTTGCCAGCTAAAAATAGCACCTGACATTCCCGTACTCTGTAGAGAGACCATTTACACATTATACATTACAATCAAGGTTTAGAGTCAGTTTCAAATGGACTTAAGTCTTATTAAAAATAAATAACAGCATTTACAGCAGAGATACAAACAGTATCAACATATTTGCTGAAGTTTTAAAAATTACTAATATTATATAGTAAATTGATATAGGGAGGAAGAGGAACATTGTGAATTAGGGATCAACAACTCACATAATAGCATTCAAAAAATTGTAGCCTGGCTGGTGTGACTCAGTGGATTGAGTGCTGGCCTGAGAACTGAAAGGTTAATGGTTCAATTCTCAGTCAGGGCATATGCCTGACTTGTGGCTGGGTCTCTAGTAGGGGGTATGTGAGTGGCAACTGATCAATGTTTCTCTCCCTCTTTTTCTCCTTCCCTTTCCCCCTCTCTAAAAATAAAATTAAAAAAAATATTTTAATTAATTAATTTATATAGAATGGAAGGGAGGGAGGAGAAAGAGAGGGAGAGAAACATCAATGTGTGGCTGCTTCTTGTTCACCCTCAACCAGAGACCTGGCCCACAACCCAGACATGTGCCCTGACTGAAAATGGAACTGGTGAACCTTTGGTTTTGTAGGCTAGCGCTCAATCCACTGAGCCACGCCAGCCAGGGCTAAAAATAAAATCTTAAAAAAGCCCTGGCTGGCAGGGCTCAGTGGATTGAGTGCCGGCCTATGAAATATTAAAAAAAAAATTGTTCGGTGTGTGAGAAAATTACCTTCTAAATATAAAATAGTTACTGGTATTTTAACCACTATTATAAAGAAATTATTCATTAAAAAGCAGTGTGCAAACATTGTGACTTGAAACACAAAGCAACACCATGCATGACCAAAAGAATGTGAAATGTGCCAAATAGAGGAAAATCCTCCTTTCACATTTTTCCTATGGGCTATTTAAAATGTGTCTTCTGACCCCTGAGAGGTTTGTCAGGCACTGGGGATTACTAAAATGACTGAGATATGAAGATAATCTTTGTCCCAGAGGAGCTTAAACTCATGTAACTTCTCTCCTTCAAAATGTGAAATGGCCTCCATCTTACTCAGAGACGACAGTAGAACATGATTCCCCGCCATGATTCCACTCCGATGACACCAGTCAGCCTCCTTGCTGTTTCTTAAACATGGCAGATACATTCTCTAGCAATTTAGTACTTGCTGTTCCCTTTTCTAGAATGCTCTCCCTACTTCTTAGGTTTTTCTTCAAGTCACTTTTCCAGGGAACATTTCCTGATTTCCTATGTAAATCAACCCCTCGGATGCCGTTTCTCACTCCCTTCCATCATGCATAGCACTTTCTAAATCCTTACCAGTCTTGTTGATTTTCTTCTCTATCTCACTCGCTAGAAAATGAGCTCCTAGAAGGCACAGACTTTGGTTTGCTTTGCTGACAGCTGTACTCTCAATGCCCAGGACACAGTAGTCCCCATAAGTATTTGTTGTACACTGTTGAATATATACAACTATATACACTGGCTTGTGATATGTATAAATTCAAAACCAGGAAGATACAACAAAAGGAGTAATTGTGACTAGATTTGGGTAGAAAATCTACTGAGACAACTGGAGGCTTCGCATGAGAATGAGGCTTGAGGAAAGAAGAATGGAACTGTCATAGGGGCAGGGATGATGATAAGGCAAGAATCAACAAGGAGTTACCATGAGCCAAATCTGAGATGTGAGACAAAGCTCACATTCTTCAAATGATAAAACACACAGGAACAGCAGTCTCAGAAGTTTTTGCAATGTAGTAGTGCTTTGGGCCACCCTCTAACAGGCATATACTGCGGCAGGTACAAAGCTAATAAGCTCCCTTCAGGGCCTTACTTACCTCAGGAAGACGCCCACTCCAGAACCACAGGAGTAGGTGTGAGCCGTGCAAGCTCCCACATCCTCCCCTTCCAGTTCGGACTGACAGCAGTAGCTCTGGGAGCACAGCAAAGCTCCACACACAAGGCACAGAGTTGGGGCTCTGCTCTTATCACCGCCTGACTTGGGGCACCTCCATAGAAGGAAAAAAAGCGTAAGTCATTGCTCTACAACAGAGGGGCTGAAGAGCTGGTGATAAAACCACTGTGGCCCTGGCTGGTGTAGCTTAGTGGGTTGAGTGCTGGCCTGCAAACCAGTAAGTCGCTGGTCCAATTTCCGGTCAGGGCACATGCCTGGGTTGCAGGCCAGGTCCCCAGGTAGAAGTGTGCAAAAGGTAATCCATTGATGTTTCTCTCGCACAAAGATGTTTCTCTCCCCTTTTCTCCCTCTCTTCCCCTCTCTCTTAAATAAACAAACAAACAAACAAATAAAAACACTGTGGTAAAAAAATTTTTCCTCCACTCTGGTCAAGATGGTGGCCTGCGCAGACATGGCTTATGTCTTCACACAACCACACCAAAGTCATGAACGGTTATTTAGTTAACTTTTAATGAACCAAACTTGCTCCTCACACCTCACTTTCCCTTATCTTATTCTGAAACATGGTGGAATGACACTTTTATAAGTTAGGTAGTATAAAAACTACTATGTGGAGAAGTGAGTGTTTACAGTGGTAGGAAATGCTCAATGTTTTATTATGAAAACTTACAAGTAATCAGATGCTTGATTAATGAGACTGCTGTAATCCTCTGGAAGGACTATTAATTTGTTAGATTCTCTGGGATAGCTTAAAAAAAACACACACATATAAATCAGTTAATATGAGGTCATGTCAAAACAATGACAGGACAATTCAAATCATTCAAAGCAAAGAAAGGCAGACTGAACCTGAGTCACTGAGTGCTATCACAGCAGTATAAGAAACCACAGTAAAAATTTTAAGAATTCACACTTAAATAACACAGGGACTCTGGGTTCACATTTTTACTCGAAAAGCTCAGAATAAATGACCAGGACAGTAGACAGTACTTAGAATCTGCCCCATCTGATTGAAACTGTGGTAGCTCTGGGAAGCAAGAGGGGACAGAAAAGGATATTCATTCCCAGGCTTCTACCAAAACAACCCCGGTAATGGGGAGCCCAACCACAGAATCTAGGAGAGAGAAAACAGCAAAGATGTGCTTATTAAAGGTGATCTTCAGGCACAATTGAGTTGGAGGAGAGAAACAGAGAATAAATAAGTTATAGATACTAGGCCATATTGATTCTGTGACAAGTTAATTCAGATAAAACTTAGATCTAAATTGAACTGGTATTTGAGGTCCCAGTCTCAGGGCTCACACCTGCCCTGCATGGGCCACGGTTAATTTGGCCCTTCTCTACTTTGCCAATGGCAGAGAGAGGGATGACTGGGGCCAAGATGGAGCTATGTGGACTACAGGTTCTTATACTAGAATCACTTAGGGAAATTTTGGTGTAGGGGGATAGACATGCTAAAAGCCCAACTTTAGAGACATCAGAATTGGTAGTAGGGATCTGAGAAATTTTTAAAAAGTTTCTACAGTTGTTCTGATAGGGTTGAACCATATGAAACTGGTGGTATTCAACCATGTCTGACTTATAACAATCCCAATTGTTTCATATGGTTCAACCTAATAAAATTGGGATGCTATCATCTCTAGATTTGGAATAGACTATGTATAAAATCAAAGAATACAACTCATAATCTCTTTTAGCTCTGATTTTTATGGATAATGTATTCAGCATATCCAAGGAAATATTAATCAATGAAATATATCTGTTATCACCTGCTAGAGCATACTAGAGAATCAGAATAGAGCAAATGTCAAAGGAATGAGAATAAAACAAAACATAACAAAAACAACTGGTCATCATTTGATAATTACTGAAGCTGAGTGACAGGTAAGTGGAATCATGTTATGCTCGTCTTTAAACTTCTGAATAGTTTAAACATTTTTCATAATAAAAGAAAAAAAATACAACTAAAACCCCTCTAAAAAGCAACACCCACATTTTAAAAGATCAAACATTTAAAAATATAATAATTCTGTTATTTGCACCCTCTGCCAAGAATAATGCACTCTACCTTCCTAATTCTGATTCTTCTACAAACTCTTATCATCATTAGACCAAACAGGAAAATATGAAGGCACAATGGCCTACCTCTTGGAATTACTGAAGGCCTGGGAGGTCCACGTGGAAGGAATGTGGCACTTATAACCTACTTCCTTCCTTCTCTCACCCCTACCATATATTTGATGATCTTTAACTTACCTGATAGCATCTCGTTCACCTTCTAGATATCTTTTAACTTCAATGTTCTGACACCAACTTTAATGCAATTGGGAAGAAAAAAAATTTTTTTACTTTCAAAGGGCTACAACTAGAATTTTTTCCTTTCTAAACCCAGTAAGAGGAAAAAAACTTTGTGTAATACATTTATCTAATCAAAAGAGGCTTGGAGAAATACCATACTCTGTAACTTTTAAAATCATAAAAATATGACCTATAATTTTCTGAACATAAGAATGCTAAATATATTAAAATTTGTAGCTACCTGCACTATTATTACTCCACCAATTTGGACAACCCTGGAAAAACCAGCCTGAATTAATGAAAGCCTCTTATTATCTGGAACTAGAACACTTATATTTTAAAGTTATTTTTTTCTGTAGTAAAATATACGTAACATAGCGTTACTATTTTTAAGTATATAGTTTTGTGGCATTAAGTATCTTGACATTATTGGGCAACTACCACACCATGCATTTTTAGAACTGTTCCACTTTATAAACTACTTGTTCAACACTAACCCACTCCTTCCTTCACTGTCCTTGGCAATCACCATTCATTTTCTGTGTCCATAAATTTGACTGCCCTACATCCCTCATATAATAAAAACATACAATGTTTGTTCTTTTGTGATTGGCTAATTTTACTTAGCATGTCTTCAAAGTTTATCCATGTTGTGTCAGAACATGTTTATACATGTTATGTCCTTCCTTTTTAAGATGGCATAATATATTTCACTATATGGGCATACCACATTTTATGTATCCATTCATCTGTTGATAGATAGATGTTGGGTTGTTTCCACCTTTTGGCTATTGTGAATAGTGCTGCTATGTATTCAACATAACCAAGAAAAGTACAAGTATGTATCTGAGTCCCTACTTTTAATTCTTTTCCAATATATACCTAGAAGTGGAATTTCTGGGTCATATAAGTTTATGTTTAACTTTTTGAGGAACCACCCATACTGTTTTCCAGAGAAAATCCGCTTATGTTATTCATTAGCTTGGCAAAAATCACAAAGGTAAAAAACCCTTAACTAAGAAGGTCTAATCATTATAGTTTAAATTACATGGAGTGAATGCTTCCAAGATCACCACAATGTATGCAATAAAGTCTGTTTCTATATAATGTCATTCAGTATAATGAAGAAAAAAACGTACAATCATTACCTTTCAATCAGCATTTTTGTTATCCCACTGTTTTCTTGAAAAAGGGAAATGAGGTTGTTTGGCAGGGAAAGATAGTTACATAAATGTTCAAAATGCGTTGTTTCAGAAACTGCAAATGGAGAAGAAAAGAGTAATGGATATAACAACTAAAAGTGGAACCTATATTCGAGTGAGCAATAGTACACCTGCATGACCTACTTCATGCGGTTATGAGTGTTACATGACACAAACAACATGTGAGTGTTCTGGAAAAGTATTAATCAGTACAGAACTGTAAGATGATTTCATCATGGGAAATGGATTTAAACACTTATTCTATCATCCCTGCAAATAATCAGGAAGTCTAAATTATTCTATATGATGCGTGGGCAACTTAGCTGGATGGAGATGCCAGTTAACAAACTCTTAGAGAAACAGTATTACACGCAGGCACCCCATGTCCTTAGCTAGGCACTGGGATACAGAAATACAGCCAACTGTTTTGTTTTTTTTTTTTTAATAATTTTTTTAAAGATTTTTTTTTTTTATTATGAGATACAGCAAACTTTAAGTCTATACTACTTTTATGTAATAGGACACAGGAAACAAATGTAACAAATGAATTCCTATATCAAAATCAGATTTATGTGCAATTATGGATATTCTGAACTTTAAAATATATACTTGAGCCTGGCCTAGTACTGCTCAGTTGGTTGGGTATTGTACTGCAGAGTGAAGTCACCAGTTCAATTCTTGGTCAGGGCACAAGTCTCGGTTGTGGGTTTGGTTCCCAGTTGGGAACTTTTGAGAGGCAATTGATGATGCTTCTCTTTCACACTGATGTTTCTCTCCCTCCCTTCCCCTCTCTCTGAAGGGGGTGGCTGGTGGCTTAGTGGATAGGCGCCAGCCTGTGAACCCAAATGTCACTGGTTCGATTCCCAGCCAGGGCACATAACCAGGCTGCAAGCCAGGTCTCCAGCCAGATCTGTAGCTGGAGGCAGGTGAAAGGCAACCATATATTGATGTCTTTCTCCCTCTCTGCCTCTCTCCCATCCCCTCTCTCTAAAGATAATAAATAAAATTGGAAAGAAAAACAAGCCCCTTCAAATGGTCAGTTTTCACTTTTTAAAAACTAAAGAATCCAGATTATGAGTGATATGGAACACTTTTAATACAGGAAAGAGCAAAATTAGAAGACTTTTGAACATGTAAATGTATAAAAAGCACAGAAATATACATTTTATTCTACAATTGTGTACATCACCATAGTCAACTGGCTATATTCTAAACTTATAATCAGTTTTAATTTTTGCAAGTGACTGTGATTCTAAGCTGCGACAGTGAAAGACCACATGTATTTCCTACATTTTTTTTAGACCACATGTATTTCCTACATTTTTTTTAAAGTCAGAAAACCATTTTTAAAAAAGTTTTTAAAGCTCTATCAGATATATTTTTTAAGTCAATATTTCCTACATTTTTTTTTACATTTTTCTTTCTTTCTTTTTTCTTTTTTAATTTTATTGTTGTTGTATTATATCCATCCCTTTTTTGCTCCCCTCTGTCCCCCCTCCCCACCCACCCATTCCCCCCAAAGTCAATCCCACCTGTTGTCCATGTCCATGGTTCCTTTACACTAGGTTCTTGTCTAAGATGCTCCCCTTTCTTGCCTCTGCCTCCCCCCTCCCCCCAACCCCTTTCCCCCTCACCAAATATTTCCTACATTTTGAAAGTAATTAGAAGTTACCTTGAATTTCAGGTGGGGCAGGAACTCCATTTAAGTAATGAAAAAACAAAGCAGAACACTTCAGGAAAGGCATGATTCCATCTTTGACACTCTTCCAGAGATGCCAACCGGAGGTTATTTCTTTCAAGGCACTAAAAAGAGAAAAATTATAGAAAATTTTAATAGGTAAAGGTTATCCTAGTTTTAGCACAATGTGAAAAGAGACAACTTATTTGGAGATGATGGTACATAGGCTTAGAAGGAGTGGGTAGCCCTTACTATTATAGGATGTCAGGTATAAATGGTAATAGAGCTTCTAGTGTTGTAACTGAAATTTATAAAAGCAACAAAAAGAAAATTTGGAAAATAAAAAACTAATCAGCAATTACTATTCTGGCAAACTATTTTCATACTAATTTGTCTTAGTTATAACTGTAACATATGAAACTTAAAATTAACCTGTTTTTCAGAACATCATAAACTCCAATTTTGGTTGAAACTGTAATATTCTGAAAGACATCACTCATAACCAACACCAAATTATTCCTCTACAAGCCAGAACTTAAGACTGCTTTAAATTCTTTGCTAATGTAATATCAGAGTGTACATGTTTCTATCTATAGGTTTTTCTGTATGTTGGATTGTTTTGTTAGTCTGAATTTTCAGAAATGGCATAACTTAGTGAAAAACAAACAATACAGTTCTTGACATATACTGTGAGAAAGTGAAATAAAACATTGTACCAAATCAAAATAACCCCAACAACATGTGAAGTTCTAATAATTTCATTGCATTCCTGCCAAACTTGTGTTTTGTTTTAAAAACGAATTATGACAATTTAATTTGCATTTTAAAACTCCGAGTGAGAGAATATGTTTAAGAATAGCACTTTCCAAAGTAAATTCCATATCTTCATGTGCCAGATCCTGAGTAAAAAAGAAAGGTTCCATGGCCAAGTAAATGTGGGAAGCTGTGCATATTACTCCTTTCAGGGATTTGCAATCTCTGAGATTTTCATTCATGTTAGTATAAAGAAGCTCAGGAGTCCTGCAGATAAACTCCTATCCTCTTTTAAAAACATGTCAACAAACAGCACTTTACCTTTCTTAACAAATAAATGCCTGTTTCATGTTATCATCTACTAATTTTGGGGGAGCTGCCTATCAGGAAAAGATCATGATCCCACCTTCCTGTACATTGGCGAAGTGTGTTATACAAAGCAAGAACTGCAAATTCTTCTTCACCAGTAGGAGTTTCTTGATCCATGCCATCTGCTTCTGTAAGAGAAAGAAATATTGGTATTTGCCTATTAAGTGGGTTGGTAACCATATCATTTAAGGACCTAGATATACTCATATACTCACATATAGTATGATAATACTCCTACAAAACACACATAACTCTAATTCCTCAGGTGTGAGCACAGTATGAACATCCATCAAAAGAAACCCACATGCTTTGGGAGAAGCCAATGTGCTGATTCAGGATGTCAGCTGTGAGCTACATTTGCTAAATATGTAGTCTATGGCACTTGTATATTACTAAACTTACAAAATAAAAATAGTAACTCACATTGCTAAGGATTTTAATAGGAGAAAGTATCAAAACTTGTCTATGGGGATAAACAGTAAAAATAAGTAGTCTAATTAATATTTAGATATTATTTTCATTCAAGCATCTTTCCCTTTAATAATTTATTTTTAAAATATACTTTATTTATTATGCTATTACAGTTGTCTCAATTTTTCCTCCTTTGTCTTCTTTCACCCGGTACACCCCATTCCCTCTGGCAATCCCTCCTTAGTTCATGTCCTCATGTCAAGAATATAAGTTCCTCGGCTTTTCCATTTCCTTTATTCTTCTGAACATCCCCCTGTCTATTCTGTAACCACCAATGTGTACTTTTCTTTCACATCCAGACAATTCACCATTTAATTATTGTCTTCTAACTGCCAGTCTCTCAAATCATATTAATACAAAGTTTTCTTTTCATTATTTCAAAATACTCATGTCAATTCACTTGTTTAAAAAATTACTTTTTAAAGTAATATCAATTGCAATATTACCAAACACATGCACAAATACATTTACACACACATATACTTTTATAAATATTACACTAGAAAAAATACTTCTACTATGACACTAAGAACATCATTTAATTAATTGCCTTCAAAAATTTTCTATTAGAAATATTTTGGTTGAGTTTCCTTCATTTCTTGCCCTTGAAAAAAAAATCTCATCTCATAATTATCCTTCAAGGGTCCTACATACCTTTGCTTGGTTATAGCTAAAAAAATATAAACAAACTATTTCTATTCCCAAAAGAGTTGGTCTTCTTTGTTCTTTAAATTTGCAGTGTTCAATATGGTAGCCACTTAAAATGTGGCTGGTTCAAATTGGGATACACTAAAGTACACACTGGATATTGAAGAGTTAATACAGAAAATTTAAAATATGTCAATGGCTTATATAATTATTACATTTTAAATAATATTTTAGATATAGTGTAGTAAATTAAGCATTTTTCTCTTTAAAACTTATTTTACTCTGGAATGCTATTTTTATGAAGTATATCACAGAAATGGTGTATTGCAGAACGCACTTTCATAAAAGCTGACCTAGAGACAGTGCCAAACCTAGAGTAAAAAATGAATTTGGTTTCTGAGTCAGATTCTACCCCCTCCAATGATACAACTCAACTTATTTTAAGATACTGGAACTACAATTTATTCTTTTTGGAGTTTTCCATCTTAGATAGTAGACCGATTTTTTCTTTTTGACATGCAGAGGTCTTATTTCTTTCCATACCCTCTGTTTCTCCTCTACATATGTTTTACTAGTTGAAGCTTTCAGAAAATTGGTACTTGCAATGCTCAGCTGGTCCCCACCAAGTAGAAATTATGATATCTACTAATCTGAGGTTAAAAAAAAACAATTTAGGATTTAAGTAATTTTGTAGAACAGTATTCTAGCTATTTTTTGAACTTGTGGCTAACTTTCTATGTCCAAACTAACCCCTGAACTATTTAAGAGTCTGCTAAGGTAGAGATTAGGTATATTAACATTTTAGTAATGAAGTTTACTATAGCATTAATAATTTTCCCAAACATCCCCAGTTTGGGGCATGCATTGCTAGAAATGTCTATTTCTATTATCTATTTGAAAGGAATTTCATCTAATTTACAGGCTAATCTCAGAACATATATTGCCTATGTATGTGGACCATATAGTTAAGTAGTTGGTAACTTCCATCCCAAATTAGTCTTCATTTTCAGCATCTTTTCTTACCTAAAGATTGACTAATTTCTCAACATACCAACTACCAGTTGGTTGATAGTTAAAACATAAATTGCTAATAAAATCTATATATTAAACACCCACAAAAAGCACACATTTTGTAACAGTAAATAAGAAAGACAGCATGTACTCTATGTACTATACATCAATATTTTCTTAGATTATTTTCCCTTAACTACATTTAATTTTTCTAAGAATTACTGCAAGTAACTTGGTTTTCCTAACTTAGGAAATAATTCCAATCTAGGAAAACAACCTGCAGTAATGCAAATACGACAAAAATACAAAACTATACATCATTTAATAAAATCTACTTTTAACAAGATTATTTTAAAGCATTCATAAGTTAAAGTTGGTTCTTTTCCATTCAGCTACTCAATGTCTTTTGATTGGTGCATTTAATTCATTTACATTTAAGGTTGTTATTGATTGGTACTTATTCATTGTCATTTTTCCCCTTTGTATCTGCGTTCCTCTCTGTCCGTTTTTTCATCTTAAAGCAGAACTGTTAGCATCTCTTGCAATGTTGATTTGGTGGAGATGTATTCTTTTAGCCTTCTTTTGTCTGGGGAACTCCTAATTTCACCTCCCATTTTGACTGAGAGCCTTGCTGGGTAGATTAGTCTTGGTTGTAGGCTTTTGTTTTTCATTGTTTGGAATATTTCTTGCAATTCCCTTCTGGCTTGTAGTTTCTGTTGAGAAATCAGCTGATAACCATATCGGAGACTCCTTGTATGTTATTTACAAGGTCTGTCCCAAAAGTATTGAGCCAACCTCAATATAATTAAAAGTTTGCATGGCTGATACTTTTGGGACAGATCTCATAGTTGTTTTTCTCTTCCTGCTTTTAGGATTCTCTCTGTCTTTGAAATTTGCCATTTTAATTATGACATGTCTTGAAGTGGGCCTGCTAGGGTTCATCTTCATTAGGACCCTCTGTGCTTCCTCAATGTGCATGACTTTTCTCTCATCAAGTTAGGTAAGTTTTGTGTCATCACTTTTTCGAACAGATTTTCTATCCCTTGCTCCTCCTTCTTCTGGTATCCTTGTGATACAAATACTATTACGTTTCATGTTGTCCTGCAGCTCTCTTAAAACCTCTTTATTCTTTTTCAGTCTTTTTGCATTTTGTCACCTAGTCTGGGAATTTTTTTCTACATTGTCCTTCCACTCACTGATCTGGTCTTTTGCTTCCTCTAGCCTGTTTTGATTCCTTCTACTGTGTTCTTCAATTCAGAAATTGTATTCTTCACTTCCTCTTGGCTCTTACTGATAGTTTCTATGTCCCTTTTAATGCTAGTATAGCTCTCAGTAAGTTCCTTGTAGCTCCCCTGGAGTTCTTCATAGTTTCCCTGGAGTCATTTGTAGTTTTCTTTGAGCTGGCTGAGCTCATTGAGCTTCTCTATCATCATTATTTTGAATTCCATGCCTCTGTTTCATTTAGCACTCTTCCTTGGGGATTCCTCCTTTCCTTTTAATGGGGGGGGGGGGTTCTTTCTTTGTCTCCCCATTTTAGATGATTCTTATTTGTTTTTGCTTTTTAGGTTGATCTGCTTTGATTTCCTGTCTTTGTGGTATGACCTTCTGTGGTAGGAGACCTGTGGGATTCAATGGTGCAGTCTCCTTGATCTCCTGAACTTGATGTCCTGGGGATGCCCTTAATGCTGTTTATTTGGGCTGTCTGGTTGTGCTTGGGTTTTTGATGCTATGTTGCTCTTTGGTGGGTTCTTCCCTCCAATTAGCTGATTGAGAGTCATTCCACCCACCAAGTCTTGTATACGGTTGTAGAGGAGCATTTTCTTTACTTTCTGGATCTGCTTCTGGTGATAACAGATTGTATCCTGGCCTCGGCCTAGGCAGCCTGTTAGAGGCTCTCTTTAATACTTTTTTTAAAAAAAGATTTTACTTATTTACTTTTAGAGAGAGGGGAAGGGAGGGAGAAAGAGAAGGCTGCCTCTCACACCCCTCCCAACTGGGGACCTGGTTTGCAACCCAGGCCTGTGCCCTTACTGAGAATGGAACCAGCAACCTTTCAGTTTATAAGCTGAGCCACACTAGCCAGGACAAACGATTTTTTTTAACTGAGAAGACTAAAGTACTTCCTTTAAGAAGCTGACAAAAGGAGTTACCTGTACATGAGGTAAGTAGGATCTGTATGATGTGTGCCATAGTAACCAGATGAAAAATGTGGAGGTCTCCAGTGCCAAGGCTGATCCCTGAAAAGTCCTGACAGTGTGATGCAGGGAAAGCAAGCACCAAGCCCACCTAGATTCCAAATACAGAGAGTCAGACAGCTTGTTGCTCCTTTCGCATCTAAATGCATTTTCATTTTCTTGATATGAACCCCCTTCAGAGCACAGTCCCCTCACCCCTTAAGAAATCTGTTCTTAAACAGTACACACATTAGAAATTCCATTAGGACAGGCTAAGTAAAACTAAAGGGTTAAGAATCTTGATGGCCCTATCATTTCACTTATCCACTGATGACTGCTCTATACATACGGGGGTGGGATGGGGTGTGTGTGTATGTATGAAAAAAAACCTTGAAATTTATTTATAAAAGTTCGTGTATTTATTCTTAAATGTTTAAACTTCAGTCACTTTCAAAGTATTTTCCACTAGATGTAATATACTTATCAAGATGTTCTTTCTACTGCTCAAGACAGTTTTTGAGATCATCAATTTTGATGCCTTTTAATGCTTCTGCTTTTTGTTTCACTTCTTCCACATCCACAAAATGTTTCCCTTTGAGTACTTTTTTATCCAGAGAAACAAAATAGTTGCTTGGGGCAAGTGCAGATAAATAGGGAGGGTGGGGAATGGGGTTTGCTGTTTTTGGTCAAAAACTACTGAACACTCAGTGAGGTGTAGGCAGGTGTGCTCATAAATCACTCATCATGAAAAGGACAAAAGCATTAAGTAGGTCTTCAAAAAACTTCACTGAAGCCAAATACAGCCTCTTACAATGTCAACTGGTACACAGATACAGATGGGTTCCTAGAACTCTTATCTAGCTGGGGAAATGCGTACTATAAGGAGCCTGCCCTCTAGAAGACAATTCCTGGTTTTCTTTGGGTCCTCCCTTGTAGTTTATTGTTAACAAAAATAATAGGTGAAATCTCTCTAGGAATGAGCAGTAGAAAAAGCATGGATTTTGGACTCACAAAGATCTAGATATGAACCCCAGCTTCTCTTATGAAGTTTTTAGATATGAGTCTAAGTTTTCCTGCTGGTAAACTAGAGATAATAAACATGTGTTTTTAATACCTCAATAGTAAGGATGTAAGGATTAAACAAGAATGTATGTGAAAGCAGTCAGGTCTACACAATAAATATCAGCTGTCCTGTTAGCCTCCTGTGTCCTGTATGATGGTGGTTTTCATAGAAGCAATGGGAACAATCACAATGGCTAACATTTACTAGGGCCACAGTGCTCTAAGCTTTTGCCATCGGTTATCCCATTAGGTTCTGAACACAATCAGCTTCAAGGTACAGAATCTGATGCCCAAAAAGATTAAAGGGTCAGCACTTGAGGTTGCTGCATGTGACACTGCACTCAATGTCCTGAGTAAAGAGACCCATCTGAGGTAGGGCTGAGGTTCAGTCAGTGGTGTGTCCTAGCACCAGACTGCACAGAAGATGTAACTTTCTCTAAATCACACAAAGGGGATGTCTGCTGCTAAGCAGTGTGACCACAGATCGGGCTATATCTGTCCAAAAGCACTGTACAGATCAGCAGCAGCTCTTACACTACTAGTGTTATTTTTACTTCATTGAATGTAAAAAGCATGGGGAGGTTAGAATTACTGACATCAGTGACAAAGCAAAATAAGAGAGAGTATTAGATACCCAGGCCAAGTCTCTCAACTAGATTCCTTTTTAAAAATTTAAGTTGATTTTAGAGAGAAAGGGGAGGAGGGGGGAATGAGTGCGAGAGACACACACATATATATTGATTTATTGAGTCACTGGCTGATTCTTGTACGTCCTCCAACTGGGGACTGAATCTGCAACATTGGCATATCAAGGTGATACTCCCAACCAACCGAGCTACCTGACCAGGGCTTCAGCTAGGTTCTTTAACATTTTCTTCTTGAGGTTTCTCAGAAAGAATTATACTCAGAAGTGCTAAGAGTAATAGATGATAATCTTCCTGTCTGCCTCTACACTGTTCACTAAGTCTAAGATAAAGCTCTATGGTATGATAAAGAAAATGTAAAATATAAATTACAAGATACTCACCAATAAATGAAACATGTCAATATCTAATATGCATGGAAGGTCTCCATAATTGTCATCAGGCACCAATGCTAAATATTTAAAGAAAAAATGTATTAGCACATTTCATATGCCAAAATATTATTTAAAAATGTATATAACTACCCCTGGCTGGTGTGGCTCACTCGACTGAGTACCAGCCTGTGAACCCAAAGGTTGCTGGTTTGATTCCCAGTTAGGGCACACAACCAGGTTGTAAGCCAGGTCCCCAGCTGGAGGCAGGTGAAAGGCAACCATACACTGATATTTCTCTCCCTTCCTTCTTCCATCCCTTCCCCTCTTTCTAAAAATAATGAATAAAATCTTTAAAAAAAAGTGTATAACCTAGTTTATATTTGTCAAGATATATATGAATTTGTAAGCTAGAACTTGTAAATGGAACAAACAGTACTACCAACATATTTCTCTCATAATGGAGGGAAGGTGCATGATTAAAGATCAAATTATACATAAAAATTTCAATGTATATGGTACATGGATTAATACTCACATGCAAGAAGTTTACAAAAGTGTCCTTGCACCACTGAAAGTAATGCCACTGTCCAATGTGCTGAAGCGAATCTAGTTAGTGACCTAAGGCAGTCATCCTGAAACAAAGATATTGACATAATTAACAAAGAAATTAGCATAAGAAGCTCTTTTTTGAGAAATGCTAGTTCAAAGCATAGTCACGCGAGGCAAAGCTAGATGCACAGTGGAATCTCCCTAGATGGTATGCAAGTGAATCTATGATATCTTTAATGACTTATCTCCAAGTGGAATAGAGGGAATGGGAACTACTAGCTATATTGAACAAACCAAAGTGAACTCCCTGCCACCATGCTGCTGATTCTTTATGGAAAAGAACACATGTTTCCAGACAGACAGCAAAAAGAGACTCCCAAGAATATAATGCAGTATTTCTTCTATAAAGAGATACTCTAATATGTAAAAGCAGTTATAATTAAATATAAACATGCTCATGAGAAAAATGACAGCTGAGTAGTAAGATAAGTTTTTCTTCCTGCTCAAGCTTTATTTTCAAAAATTTTCTGTAATGTTGCTAGGTTCAATAGATAGATAATTAAGGACATACTACGTGACAGTCTTGGTTCTAAATATCTTAAAATGGAAACTTATCCACTGCCCACAAGGAGCTCATAGTCCTGGGGCAGTGACAGGGAAGAAAAGGGAGGTAGAGGCAGCTGAGGGAGGCAGTGGCACAGATGAGGGATACCTTCCTCATGGTTCAGGTTTCTGAAGGAAGGCAAAGCTTGAAGAGCATCTTAAAAGAAGAGGTGTCTACTCAGGGTATGTCAGCAGGAACAAAAGGCCTGGAAACTTGCATTTGGGGACTAGCAATGATTCTGTAAGAATGGGCCATGGATGTGGGGATTGCCAGGTGATAATGGAGAAATAGGCAAAGAAGTTTAAGAGATATGACTTGGGTGATTTCAGGAGTAATTCCTCTGATAGTGTATCAGAAAAGAGTGGGATTCATAGTCAAGAAATGACATGGGGCTAAACCAAACAAGCAGAAGTAGGAGAAAGTAAGGGACAAATGTGCAGGATGAAAATTCATCAAATTCTGTGACCAACTGGATATGAACATTCACACTAAATGGTGACTCCAATAGGACTTTTGAGTTTCTAACTTGGTCACCTGGATGGACAGTAATGACATTAATTAAGGCAATACAGGAAGGAAAATGATTTGGGTTGTTCGATGTGAGGTGCCTTTAGAAGATCCAGGTGTAAAAAATAAAGCAGGCAATGAGATAATAGTTCTGGTTTACGAATCGTTTGGATATGATCGAAATCAGACATAGATGAGGTTACCAGAGAAGAGTATCAAGACCACTGAGGGTCATGGGACAAACTTGGGGAGTTTAGAACACTTATACGTTGGAGGGTGGTGAATGGCTAACTGAGAAAGAGCCACTAGATAGGAAGGGAGAAATCTAGAAACATCACAGAAATCAAGAGAGAAAATGAGTTTCAGAAGGAAGTAGGTAACAAAATTAAGTAAACTGAAATGTCAAATGAGGGCTAAAAAATGCCCACCCAGGAGGATAATGAGGAGAACATTTGGTGAACTTGGTAACAACTGTTCCAAAGAGTGAAAATTGCAGGTAGTTGAAAAGTTGAACAGTTAGTTTTAACAAGAAATTGGAGCCAGAGTGTAAGTGTTTTGCTGTGTATATGATTTCTTTCTCTCAATATAAAATAGAATTTAAAACTGCAGGTGTTATTTTTTTTTATCTGTATTTGAGTATTTTTTACTGCATGGTGAAAGAAAATGAAATACGCTTTAAAATGTCTTGGTTATAAAAAGAAATGCCTAGGGCTGCAGACAGAAGAGAACACTGAGGGCAACAGTAAGAAGAGATAAAGGAGCATACTTGTCCACCAGAGAAGGGCCAGGAGAGCAGGATGAGGTAAAAGAAGGAGTAACTGATGGAAAGGGAATGCACTTCAGATAACAAGTGGAATGATGAGCCACTTTACCCAATGTCCCTTATCCTCTGATACAGAAGAGAAAGATAAGTGATGTACGTTAAGTTTGAAGAGGGGGAGTCAGGAAAATAGAAGTTCACTCCTAAGTTGTGGGAGTTCCCCATAGAGAATTATTTTGGATATTAATCTGTTATCAGATGTTATCATTTGTATATTCTTCAATTTAGTAGGCTGCTTTTTTTTGTTTTGTTTTGTTTTGTTGGTAGCTTCCTTCTTTGTGCAAAATCTTTAGATGTAGTTCCAATTTATGTTTTTTTTTCTTTTGTTGGCCTTTCCCTAAGGAAACATACTCAAAAAGATTGCTAAGTCATATCAAAGAGTTTAAACAGTTTATTGCCTATGTCTTCTTTTTTCAAAATTTTTATTTTAAAGATTTTACTTATTATTTTTAGAGAGAGGGGAAGGGAGGGAGGCAGAGAGGAAGAGAAGCATCAATGTATGGTTGCCTTTCACCTGTCTCCAGCTAAGGACCTGGCTTGCAACCTGGTTATGTGCCCTGGCTGGGAATCGAACCTGTGACCCCTGGGTTTGCAGGCTGGCGCTTATTCATTGAGCCACCAGCCAGGGCTGTGCTTGTGTCTTCTCTTAGGAGTTTTTTTGTTTGTTTGTTTTGTTTGTTTTAGTTTTTAAAAATTTTATTGTTGTTGTATTACATCCATCCCAGTTTTGCTCCCCTCTGTCCCCCTCCCCAAGGAGTTTTTTTTTAATTTAAAGATTTTATTTATTTATTTTTATGGAGTGGGAGGGAAAGAAAGAAAAACATCAATCTGTAGTTGCCTCTCACATACCCCCAACTGGGGACCTGGCCCACACCCATGCATGTGCCTTGACTGGAAATCAAACTGGTGACTCTTTGATTCATAGGCCAGTTTTCAATCCAGAGCCTTATCAACCAAGGCCTTCCTTGGTTTTATGGTTTTATGTCAGGCATATATTTTACTATATTTCATTTTATTGTAATTTGCATATATTAAGAACAAGTAAAAATTTTGTGGTAACCTTGCATCAAGCAGGTTTATTGGAATCATATTTTCCCCCAATAGCATTTGCTTACTTTGTGTCTATGTCACATTTTGGTAATTCTTGCAATATTTAAAACTTTTCTATTATTATATTTGTTAGGCTGATTTGTCTTATTTTAAGAAATTGCCACAGCCATCCCAACTTTTAGGAACCACCACCCATCAGTCAGCAGCACTAATAATACCTAGTCAACAGTCTCTATAAGCAAAAAGATTATGACTCTCTGAATGCTAAGATGATGGTTACTATGTTTTTAGCAGTAAGTTTTTTTAAATAATTACTTTTTATTATGATGTTACAGTTATCCCAGTATCTTTTCCTTTAGGTCCCCTCCACCCAGCATCTCCCCTCCCTTCAGTAGCTCTCCTTAGTTCATGTCTATGGGTCATGCATGTTGAGTTCTTTGGCTTTACCTTTCCTGTATTATTTTTTTTTTCCCTTGCACCTCCCATGTCTCTTCCTGTATGATTCTTAACATCTTCCTGTTTATTCCATACCCACCAATTATGTTTCTTAATCCCTGAGCCTTTCCCCACTTCTTCCTCTTCCCCTCCCAGCTGACAGCCCAACACTTGTTCCTCATATCTATGATTCTGTTCCCTCCCTGGTTGTCTGCTTAGTTTGTTTTCATTCTTATTTTTTAGATTCTGTCATTGATAGTTGTGAGTTTGTGGTCTTTTTAACGTTCATAATTTTGATCCTCTTTATCTTAAGTCCCTTTAACATTTCAAGTAATAGCTTGGTGATGATGAACTCCTTTTGCTTTACCTTGTCTGGGAAGCACTTTATCTCCCCTCTCATTCTGAACGATAGTTTTGCTGGATAGAGTAATCTTGGTTGTAGGTCTTTGTTTCTTATCAGTTTGAAAACTTCTTGCCAGTCCTTTCTTGCCTGCAAAGTTTCTTTTGAGAAATCAGCTGACAGTCTTATAGA
Source organism: Noctilio leporinus (assembly GCA_004026585.1). Lineage (NCBI taxonomy): Eukaryota > Metazoa > Chordata > Mammalia > Chiroptera > Noctilionidae > Noctilio > Noctilio leporinus. Next base: position 54,645 of record PVIW01003824.1, read on the forward strand.
AACCCCTTTGCTTTTAAGATTCTGTTTTTATCTTTAACCGTTGGCATTTTAAGTATGATGTATCTTAGTGTGGTCCTCCTTGAGTCTAGCTTGTTTGGGACTCTCTGCTTCCTGGACTTACATGCGTATCTATTTCCTTCACCAAATTAGGGGTGTTTTCCTTCATTATTTTTCACATACATTTTCAACTTCTTGCTCTTTCTCTTCTGGTACCTCTATGATTTGGACATTAGCACTTTTAAAGTTGTCCCTGAGGTCCCTATGCCTCTCTTCGTTTTTTTTCAATTCTTGTTTCCTCATTTTGTACTAATTGTTTATTTCTTCCTTATGTTCCAAATCATTGATTTGAACCCTAATTTCCATCCCTTCACCCCTGGTTTTATGTGGATTTTTCTTTATCTCACATAGCCTAGCCTTTACTTCTTCCCTTCCGCGTTTGCTGTATTTAAGCATATCTGTCAAGTCTGTGAGTATCTTAATCACCAGCATTTTGAACTCTGCATCTGTTAGGTTGGCCATCCCTTTGTTGCTCAGTTCTCCCACTGGCACCTTGATCTGCTCCCTCTTTTGGGCAGTAATTTTCTGTCTCCTCAGCTTGACAGCTTTCTGTTTTTGCCTCTATGTCTTTGGTAGTTCTGTTGCACTTGTTACGTTGTAAGGGGCAGGCAGGGCAACTAGTTTCATCATGTTGTGGCACAGTATGTGGGGAAGGGGTCTGAGAAGGAACAATGTCTCTTGTCTGTTGAGACTGGCAGTTTCTTCCTCCACCCCAACCTGCACTGGTTTTCACAGTCAGAAGCAATATGGCTCTATTTTCCCCAGCGCTGAAACTGTGGGTTGCATATCTAGCCCCTCCAGATCATTTCCCAGGTTTAAATGTATGGCTGCGCTTTTTGCTGTGGCCTCAGCTCTGATGCTGCCACTGTAGCTCTCTTCCCTGGCTCCGATCCTCCTACCTGCCTGGCTGAATGTGTCTTTACTTCTTTGTTCTTTGTTGCACACCTATGTAGTTTGATCCTCTGAAATGACTGCATTGTTTTTATTTAGTTTTGAGGTAGATATAAATTTCTTCTAGTTGTGAGGGTGATACAGCATGTCTACCTACCTAAGCCTCCATCTTGGCTGGAATTCAGCAATCAGTATTTTTCAATTAAAGTATGTAAACTCTTTTTTTAGACAATGCTAAAACACACTTAATAGATTGCAATGTAGTGTAAATACAACTTTCAACTGCACTGGGAAACAAAAATGCTCATGTGACATGCTTTATTAAAATATTTGCTTTATTGTGATGGTCCAGAATTGAACCTACACTATTACTGAGGTAGACCTGTCTATAGTGATTTTTGTTCCTTGGTTAGGCTCTCATACCAGTGGTTCTCAATCCTGGGTCCTAGGAAGCTTTAAAAAATATTAATGCCAGAGTCCATCTCCAGAGACTCCAGGTTAACTGACCTGTAGTAGAGATCAGGCATTATTTTTGGTGGGGGGATTTTTAATGAGTTTATTTGAGCTAAACTGATGACATACACTTGGGAACAAGATATCAAATGCTCCCCAAGATTAGGTATTTAAAAAAGTTCCCCAGGTGATTCTACATAAATCAAATTACATGATTTTACTCTTAAGGACAATTTTATGATTATAGTAAGCTTGAATAGCAGGTAGATACAACTCTACCTAACACAAGCTATACAGTAAAAGTTACCAAGCTTGACTATATATTTCCCTTTCTCATTTTTTAAGGCATTAAAAGTAGTTTTGACATTAATTTGTACTTAAATACTGCTTAAGAAAGGTAGTCAAGTGGTGTAAAGGGTGTGTCCTGCTTTGTATTTCCAATTATAGCATTAAAAATTTCAATTTTTAATTTAACTGTTGTTAGTTTACCCCCATCTTTTCATGTTTTTAACCAAGAGCTCTATATGAAAAGACCCAGAATCTATTTTTTAAAAAGAGAGAAATTAAACCACAAACATTACTTCTTCAATATAATTACAGAAAATGAGATTTACTATAAAATGAATAAAGCTATCCTTAAATAATCAATTCAAGTTAAAAAAGTTCTTAAGATTAAAAAAAAAAAAAAAAGCAAAAAAAAAAGCAGAACCACCAAATTTCCATTCCACCATTCTGTGAATTGAGTAAACTGATAACTTACCAGTCTGCAAGGCAAAGGACCAAATAATGGTTTATCTTCATCAGTTAAAATTCTTTCTGCAGATTAAAAATGATTAATAGATTTTGTTATGTATATTTTATCACAATTTTAAAAAATATAAAAAAAATTCTTTTCTGCAGAAAGCACAATTTTGTCAGGTTTTGAACTTCGTCATTATACAACAATTAACTTTGGATAAAAATTAAAAATGGGAACACCTTTCCTCAACTGACAAGAAGTTAAAACCATGACCAAAATGAGTTCTCTTTAGCTGTCGCTAATTAGTAAACTATCTATCTAATGTTTTGTCAGTACGTTATATTTCTTACATCAAAGTCTTTGCACTCTTCCTATTGTTGCCCACTTTAAATGTGCCATTTAAGTATAGGCTTCTACCTATCACTCGCATCAATTTATGCTTGTGACTTAGAGACACAACTTGAAATCTCTTACCTATGCTCTGGATGGTGTATGCACAACTACTCCAACACATTATGGGCACACGGGGATCCTCTTCATTGGGATTAACCTTTAGTCCCACTTTGTAAATAGCAGTTCCAAATGTTGTTAGCATTTCTTTAATGCTGTCAGAATATGGATTCCTAAAGTGAACATGTATAGAATTAGCTAAAAATAATGTGCTCATATATATTATATGTTTCAGATTCTTAACATCTGTTTGTTACTAATGTTGGAACTGAACCAGTTAAACTATCTAAAGACAGCTGTATGCAAATTAGGAAAAAGGTGAGTAGGAGATCCAGCCAAGTAAGAGGAACACTGCCAGGGGAAGTCTCAGGGTGACAACTGTGTCTAGTCTTTATTAGTGCATAGTACAGAGGCTGTGGGAAGAGGGGTCTGATCACTTAGAAAAGCTTTTGCTAGGCACCTGAAAGATCCACTGCAGCATTCAGGGGAAATAAAACAACCTACATAGATAACCAAGTACAGGAAAAAAGATAATTATTAACCACAGGAAAAATGAAATTGTAAAAGAAAAATATAATAACACATACCTTCTATCAGTAGGAACAATTATAATGTAAAATCTGCCAACTGATTTAACCAAAAACTGTGAAAGCACTTCACTACTTGGAGACTGGTAAGCAGCAATGCACAGGGTAGTAAGAGCTAAATACTAAACTACAGTCAGTCAACAGAAACTACTGTTTTAGAATGATAAATCAAGAGAGAAGCTAACCAAGTGTTTTAACTAGAAATATGGAAGTAAATCGCAGAAGAAACAAAACAACAAGAATGGGGATGGGGAAGGGAAATGTGAGGGGGAAAGAACTGATGTTTTTTCTATTTAAGCCTTTTAGTGCTATTTTGACTGAGTTACTTAGTACATGCCAGGAATAACTTCCAGGTGACTTTACGTGTATTATGTTACTTTATCCTCATGGTACTTTACAGATGAGGAATCTGAAGCACAGAGAGGGCAAGCAATTTGCATAGCTGCACTGCTAGCAAGGAGTGCTACTGGGAACTAAACCAAAAAATCCAGTTCTAAAAATTTTTGCTATATTTTATAACTAATTGACAATGGAATAAAAATACTCTGGTTTTGATCCTGGGTCAACTAAGAAGTTGGGGGGCCATAAATGTTGAGATTAAAAGGAAAGCACAGGATTTGGTAGGAGGGCCAAGCCATTTAGATTTAGATGTACTGTTGAGGTGTTATCACGGAAAGCCAGATAAAAGGGTGTAATAGGGAGTCAGCAATGTGGACTAAAAGAGGTTGGTGAGAATTAAACATGCTATACAGTTCTTAGGTTCTGGTCAATATACCTGAAATAAATATGATCATGTAATGCTTAAACCTCAGAATTCAAGATCAATGTCTTAGACTATCTTGCTCCCTGGCTTACAAATCATATTCTTACTAAATGTTAACTTAAGTCTTTCATTTCAAGTGGGCCGAACTTGAAAGGAATAAGATAATATACTCACTTAGGATGAAAATCAGGCCTAAACCCTTCAGGTAGCTGCAATGTATCCATATTTTTTGAATTTTTTGAAGAGGCAATGTCTATGAAAATAAGTATTTCATATTATTAATATGAAATGAACCATAAATTTCATTTTAAATATAGGTCAAAGAAATGAAAAACAATAGGAAAAGTTTCCACCAATAAAAAACATGCTAAAACATGTATTCAAAGTGTGAAAATACTATTGCTCTGACTGATCAAGGCACTTCCACTTCCTTCAACCACTAGAATACAACTAGAAAAGGTATGAAAATGAAGTGTATGCTATTTTGTTTTTACATAAAACCATGAAAGAAAGGCAAGGGCCTGCGAACCCAAAGGTCGCTGGTTCGATTCCCAGCCAAGGCACGTAACCAGGTTGCAAGCCAGCTCTGTGGATAGAGGCAGGTGAAAGGCAACCATACATTGATGTCTCTCTCCCTCTCTGCCTCTCTCCCTTCCCCCTCTCTTTAAAAATAATAAATAAAATATTAAAAAAAAAAACATGATATAAATTTGGCTCAGACTGCAGTCATAATTGTAATGCATGTTGTGAAATTTGGGAAGCTTTTGGTAATGCCAACAATAAAATAAGTTAGCCCACTGAGAACTACAGCTAGCTCTGCAATAGTCAGTTATATTCCTCCACCCCTACAAGATTTTCAGTAAAATGAGGGGATAAGTGAGAAGTATTTATTGTAAATTTCACATGGGCCTCTTGGTTTTCAACCAGTAAGAAGTAACATAGTTGCCCTGGTTGTAGTGACTCAGTTAGGTGGAATGTTGTCTGGTAACCCTAAAGGTCGCAGGTTCAATTCAATCAGGGCATAGGCCTAGGCTGCAAGTTCAGTCCTTAGTTGGGGGGCATGTAAGAGGCAACCAATCAATGTTTCCCTCTCACACTGATGTTTCTCTCCTTCCCAACAGGCATGTCCTCAGGTGAGGATAGGAAAAAAAAAAAAAGTAACAAAGTCAAGTTAATTTAGTTTATTAAAAAAAAAAAAAAGAGCCCTGGCTGGTGGCTCAGTGGATAGGTGCTGGCCTGTGAACCCAAAGGTTGCTGGTATGATTCCCAGTCAGGGCACATAAGCACGGTGCAAGCCAGGTTTCCAGCCAGGTCCATAGCTGGAGGCAAGTGAAAGGCAAACAAACATACATTGATATTTCTCTCCCTTTCTTCCTCCCTCCCTGCCCTTCTCTCTAAAAATAATTAATAAAATCTTTAAAAAAATATCCCTGAACGGTGTGGCTCTGTTGGGTCAAAGTGAAAGGCTACCAATTCATTTCCTGGTCAGGGCACATGCCTAGATTGTGGGGTGGTCCCTGGTTGGGATGTGTCTGAGAGGCAACCAATTGATGCTTCTTTCCCTCTTTTTCTCCCTCCCTTCCCCTTGCTCTAAAAGTAAGTCCTTCACCCAAACTTAAAAAACAAAGGCAAAGAAAATTAGAATATGTCAAATTTTAAAATGAGAAATTTTAAATTCTTTCAAGAATAAACAATTCTTTTTGGAGCTAAATTTTCCAACAATTTCAGGCTTTAGGGAAATATGAAAGCTGATTATCAGAACTTACTAGGAATACTTTCTTCTTTCCTAAGAATCTGTAATGCTTTTATTTGCTGAGACATGGTTCCAATCCACTGAGTCAGATTTGGTTGGTCTGAAAAATTTACCCTGCTGGAAAAGATTATAGGCAATATTTAGTAGTCCGCTGTTGCTTAGTTGGAGATACAAGAAGACTCCTTAAATGATCATGCGCATAACATTTTAAAACTATTTTGCTAAGGAAATAAAAATAAATTATTTGTTACTCTAGTGCTAATAATATTATTTGTCAAAATTTTCACTTTTTTCAGTGTTAGAATTTGCTAGTACTTCTTAAATATCAGTCACCACACCACCAATTATGCCATAATTGACTCTCACAGAAAAAAATACAAAACTTAAACCACACCAGTGAGGTGAAATCCAACAAAAGTGTTTATTCTTCTTTCTGTGCAATGAATCCCTGATCTAACAATAATTAATCAGTTCAAAATCAAATAAATCAGTACCATGATATTCTTCGGTGACTAAAAATCATAAATTTACACTCAAATCTACAGATTTTAAAGATATTGTGGTAGCAAAAATTAAGCCACCATAGTTTGAACTCCTGTAATCAAAGATTAAAAAAACCTGACCTTATTTGAATTGAATCCAAATAGCACAGAAATACATGATTCAAGTATTTATACAACTTAAATTATTAGTTGTGCATGTAAGGTAGATACCATAATTATAAACTGAGAAATGAAAAACATTGAAATAGTAGATAATATCAAATTCATCTTTTGAAGTTAAGTTACTCCTATTAACTAGAAGCACCCTAAAAATTGTGAAATGACAGCTCTGGCTGGTATGGCTCAACTGGTTGGAAAGGTTTTGGGCTTGATCCCCAGTCAGGGCACCTATATACGTTGTGGGTTCGGTCCCTGGTGGTCCCAGTGCACACAGCAGGCAGTCAATCAATGTTTCTTTCCCTCCTTCCCTAAAAGCAATGAAAAAATGTCCTGCCCTGGCCAGTGTGGCTCAGTAGATAGGGTGCTGAACTGCAAACTAAAGGGTCACTGGTTCGATTCCCAGTCAGGGTACATGCCTGGGTTGTAGGCCAGGTCCCCACTGTTGGGTGCACAAGAGGCAACCACACATTGATCTTTTTCTCCTTCTCCTTCTCTCTCCCTTCCTCTTCTCTAAAAAGAAATAAATAAAATCTTAAGAAAAAGAAAAAATATCCTTGGGTGAGAATAAAAAAATTATGGAATGACAAAAATTTTCCATGTTAAACACATCAACAGATTCTCAGTTTTGGCCCAATTCCCAAAGCTATCATCAGCCAGTAATTTGCAAAAGATTGTATTTAATTCAGTAAAGTCAATTTGAGACGCTGTCCTCTCCCCTATCAATTTACTGAGCATCTCCCGAAAAGTATGAGGGAGATATGTAAAGCAGAATCCTAGAAACAAAGATAGTTTTCATAAATATACAAGATTTTTACATCTTCTATAGTGTTTATAGGTAAACAAGAAACTTAAATTTTGGCCTATTCTTTTCAAGAACCAAATTAATATTTTACAGTCCTGCTAGAAGAAATAAGTAAATAAAAAGTTTGGAAAGTATGTGGAAAACATTGTACAATTACCTGGAGTGATCCCCCTGCCCCTGGTTCATTATTTCATTATCTTCAAAAGCAACTAACTCTGGCTTTGATAATAAGATTTTATGAGCCAAAACTTACTTGTTAAAAATATTTCTTGGAGGAGGTAGCAGAGGAATAACGGTGTTACTCAGGCACTCACAAAGGGGACAAAGGAATTCTCCATTTTCTACATCATAGCTTGTATGTACGCGTAATCTATGCTGCCTTCGCTGTTCTTTAGCTTGAACGGAATCAAAATACCTTTACAATAAAAAAAACATGAATATCAAACACAACGGTAATTTTTTTCAATGAAAGCCTCCAACATTTTAAATCTGCTTTCACAAGTAATCCAAAAATTAAAATCTTAAACTGAAATAATTTAATTTGAATTATTTTTTAATACTGGTATTTTAATTACTGAGTTGCTTTAATGATCAAAATGGCTTCTAAGAGTTCTTAAACAGGAAAGTCAAAAAAGGACTGCTTTGTCAAGAAGCATTCACAAAGCAGCAAATTTCTTGCTCCCAGGGCTATCTGGTCTCTTTACCAGAGTTGGTGGCTACTTGCTAGAAGTTCGTGATAGCTCAATAAGCACAGTGCTAGAATAACAGCATTGGTTTGCTGGGTTAGAAAGCAGCAAAGCAGAACAACTCTGAGGTTATCCCAGCTTAGCTCAGAGAGCCATGATAATCCCAGGAAGTAACAAGGCAAGTATGAACACCTTCAGAATCAAGAGTTGTTCATCTCTGAAAGACATTATTACTCTTCTAGGGCTTATCTCTCTGTAAAATCTTATTCTTCATCCAGTTTATTAGCCTACATAGATCCCCTACATTAAAAAAATATATTGGATACGCTATGAAATTTCTGCCATCCCTTTACATGTATGACAAAGCAAGTCAATTTTATTTGTTACTAGGAAGTGATATGGAGTTTTCCCTTAACATCTTAAGTTTTTTTCTCTCTTTTTGCAGAATGGAATTTCCTTTACATAAAAATTCAATTTTGAGCTCTGGCTGGTGTAGTTTAGTGGATTGGGTGCTGGCCTTTGAACCAAAAAGTCACTGGTTTGATTCTATCAGGGCGTAGGCCTGGGTTGTGGGCCAGCTCCACAAGTGGGGCTGTACAAGAGGCAATCAATCTGTTTCTCTCCCACATCCATGTTTTTCTCCTTCTCTTCCTCCCTTCCTCCCCGTCTCTCTGAAAAAAAAAATCTTTAAAATAATTTAATTTTGAGCCTTTGAATAAGCATCTCTCAACAGATAATAAAAATATGTTACCTTTGCCAACAATGGGCATGCATAATGTGTCCACAGCTACTAATGTGTGTTCCACAAGACAGATCAGGGTGCATGAATAGTGGATCATATTTTTCTGTATTACAAAACAAATAAAAAACAAAATACCAAGCATTTAATTTTCCCATAACAAATGTAAGTAAAACTAACTTGTGAAATCCTTGATAAGGACTTACAAACTTGAAATGAAATGCTACTTTATTCCTTTCCTTTGAGATACCAATAATTTACGCAAGACCTTAGATTATTTAGAAAGCAGGACCCTCTAATTTTCATCACCCAGAGCAAATAAAAAATCCCTGAATTGTTAACTAAAATTGGAATTCTGTATTTAAGTACATCTAATCTTTTGAACATTTCACACTTTCAGGGCACTGACAGACTCCCATTCCCTCCAAAAGCCCTGAGCTCAGTAAAAGGGATATTCTTCATGGGGCTGCCATGAATACCTTCAGGGCAGCTGGGCCACCATGATGCTAGCAAAAAAAAAAAAAAAAAAAAAAAAAAGTCTTGGCAGTAAGGCGCTCCCTAGAGGAGTTTTTGCCTAACGACACCCATACAGAGAACCACAATTACTGTACCAGAGCCAAAGCATCAGCAAAATATTCAGGATAGCTTCCCGGACTAGAGTTGGGGAAAAGGGCAAATCAGTTTCTGTTCTGGTGCCAATTTTATATTCCATGGAGAAAAAAAATGAAGACAACTGTGAGATAAGTGTTTGATTTCTTATGGAATTCTTTTGAGTTCTCTGTATAAATTAGTATAATCTTAGAAGCTATAAAACATTCTAGAAAGAATTACTCAAGTTTCAGTTTGCTTTATATAACAGTGAAAATGTCATAACATAAAGAAAATTTGCTTACAGCCAACCAAAGCTTTTTCTTCATGAAATAACAAAGTAAATAAACTTGGCGATTCTGACTTGGAATAAAATTAAAAACTGCCTAGTTCAAATGACCATTTTTAAAGATGAAAACAGACCAATCTTTCCTAACTAGGTGCTTGAGTCACACTGTGCAGACTTCCCTTATAGAGAAAAGGCAATCTTATCAGTGAGTTTTCACATCTCCTTTCATTTCTACAATGTAAAATAAGTGCTTGCTAAAGTAAGTGCTTTGGAAATTCCAAAGACTGTTCCCACCTTCAAGAAGTTTACTGGTATTGCTAAGGCATATGCACATATAAACAACTCTAAGAGTAGACATAAGTGTCTGTGGTGGACACAATAATGTGCAGCCTAGATGTCCCTGCAGGGATGAATGACTTCCTCAGCAGTTGGAAGGCACTCAACTGTCTTTCCTCTTTAAGGGACAACTACTTTGTTCAAGGTCACACCTGTCACTGACCAGTCTCCAGGTACAAAGACCCAGCCCCCATGCTCCCAACTCAGGACATCTATGAAGGGCCATCCAACTACAGAGCTCCTGTGAGGCCAGCTGAGGGCTTTTGGGGACTGCTTAATGTCTCCCTCTCCCAAACCTGTTTCCTTCTCCTCCATTCCACACATGTTGATGCCAGGGCTCTCCCCCAAAAATGTCCTACATGATAATCTCTATCCCAAGAATCTGCTTTCTGGGGAACCCTATCTGAAATAATATTACTACTCTAAGTGAGAATCTGGTTCAAGGATTGCTTCTCACATAGGTAACTCACACAACTGTTCTCAAGAGAGGATACAGAGTCGGTTTATGAGACAAAATAATTACTGTTATTTTAGTGTATCAACTAATTACAAGTGTGTAGAAGAATGGTAAAGACTATTTTAAGAATGAAGCATATTAATGATATATCACAAAGAAAAGCTTTCCTTTGAATCCCTGCTATTTACCAGCTGTCAAATGGGGAATTTCTGCATAAGTTACCTGCCAAAGATACCACCAAGCCTATATGGAGGCATTATTAGAGTAATAGAATTTCTGTATATACCCCCTCCTCCCCGCTAAGTGGCAGTTATTACTAAAAGAAGGAGAGGTTCAAGCTATGGCTTACCTGGATCCTGAATGACCTTACTTCTGTTTTTTGATAATACAGTTGACCTTTGAACAAACGCTGCTAGGACCATTGCCTTGCCTTCCACCTTCACTTCTTGCTCCTCTTGACACAATATACAGGTAACAAATTGTCTTTGTGCAGGGACTTGAGTTTGTGCTGGACCTAATGCTATAAGTGTCACATCTGAAACTACAGGGCTGCAATGACAGGTTATGAGCATAATTAATGAGCTGAAGAAGCTTCTGTATAATCATAAAACAGTAGCTGCCAGGTACGCACACATTAAACACATATGGTTTGGATTGCCAAGTCTTTCTTGTGTATCAAACCATCTCCTTTAATCCTCATAGCAATCCAATATGCGTCCAAAAGCCATACAGTTAAGTTAATGGGTCCTAGTGTACTCATTCTTTTATGAATGTCAATGGTCTTCTGTATAACATTTCAAGCATACACATTAATTACTTATAGTCAGAACTACACTCATTGACATATACTAAAAAACTGAGATTTCTAAAATTAATTCCTCTAACTGGAGGCCACAAAACTTACCTATCCATCTTCTAAATTACTTTTGGGTTAAAAGTGTACTTATTATAAGGGAAAAACCCCAAATTCTTCCCCATTTGAGAACCAGTGGTCGAGAGATTCAAGATTTTTACCTATTCTCAAGAACAGCAGAGCTGGAGGCATCCAGCCCTAAAGTCTGCTGGAAGAGTTCTCTGTTCTCATCAATGAAGTGCCGCTGCATCTCAGACATCTGGGCCATAATCTTTTCTCTGCGCAGCCTGGCAATCTCAGCTTTTCTCTTCCTCTCTGCTTTGTCTTTGTCTCTTGAACTCTGAAATTATGCTTCATTTAGTTAGACCATTAAATGCTAAACACACATTTTCCCCCCAAAGCAGAAATATCTTTATTATAAATACTAATTAAAAACTATTTTACAACCTCATTTTCAAAGCAAGAAAAGAGGTTTCTTAATCAACCAAAAAAAAAAAAATAACCCAACAACAACAACAAAAAAACACACCCAAAATACCACAGGCCAAAAAATTGCTACAATTAGTAAATGCAAATAGCAACACATTTCTTGGAATTTACATTTTTGTGAGTAACATCAACTATCAACATATTGCACGTAATTTTAAATAGTCAAGTTGTTACAATTTTTTGGTGTTGCCACACTTTACTTCCTATATTATACCTCTTCTGTTATGGTTCCTTCAGTCTCTGCCACAGGACTGGTGGATGAACTCTCCCTCATTTTCTTAACAGCATTAAAAGTCTGTGAAAAAAGCACCAGTTACTATAAAGCTATGAAAAATTATCAAAATTTAAAGATAAATATTGAATGTTTCTCACAAAAAGCAAGAGCGATGCAGGAAATTTTACCTTTAATATCCACCTAATCATATCTTTGTGGACCTCTAGGTAGGGAGCATGCTGCAGTGTTTCTAGCATTGCTAGTATGCTAGGAGAGCTGTTTGGTGCTACACCAGGTTCTAGGGCAGAAAAAAAAAAAGGCATGATAATAACAGTTAACACTTCATAGTGCTTATTGCTACTATGTACAAGAACATAAAGTTGCTTACAACATCATTTGCCTATCATTTGATGACAGCTCTACTTATTAAAGAGATTCTCAGTACTTCTTGAGAATGTGACATATGTGTACTTTACAAACAAGTTAACAACTAGAATGCTTTAATCTTTCAAAACTGACATTTTCTATCAAATGATTATTTTAACAGTCTGTAGCAAAATTAAATAATAACCTAGCTAAAGTCTATCTGAGATTTTACAAGTCTAAGAAAATAAATTAAGATTACAGGGGTACATTTGTGTTTAAATACACCTATTTGCTTTGACGTTTTCTTCAAAATAAAACCTAAATTAAAAAATTTCTTTATGAATTATATCTTTATTTGAGGAAAAAGTATAATAGTCATGTACATATTTTTAAGGGTACATTTAGTTCAGTATTAGCTAATTTATCTTTATAGTAAAAAATGTCCAATTACTGATTTTCTTAAGTGTTACCCTTCTAGTAGAATGTTTCTCTTTCTTAAGAGAAGAGACTGAACTACATGACCTTTAATATACTTTAAAAATATTTTATTTATTATTTTCAGAGAGAGGGGAAGGAAGAGAAGCAGAGAGGGAGAGAAACATCAATGTATGGTTGCCTTTCACCTGCCTCCAACTACGGATCTGGCTAGAGACCTGGCTTGCAACCTGTAATATTTTTTCAAATCTAAAACTCTGTGGCTATAGAATCAGACATCTGACTAACTACTGTGTTTAAATTATTTAAAAAGTCAGCCTTGGCTGGTAGCACAGTGGACAGGAGCCAGCCTTCGAATCCAAGGGTTGCTAGTTTGATTCCCTAACTAGGTTGCAAGCCAGGCCTCCAGCCAGGTTCGTGGCTGGAGGAAGGTAAAAGGCAACCATACATTGATGTCTCTCTCCCTCTCTGCCTCTCTCTTTTCCCCTCTCTCTGAAAATAATATATTAAATTTTAAAAAGAAAATAATTAAATTATTTAAAAAGTTTAGAGAGAGCCCTGACTGGTGTGGCTCAGTTGGTTGGAGCATCGTCCAGTCAACCAGAAGGTCAGGGGTTTGATTCCCACCTCCACAAATGGCTGATGCTGGTCTGGGGTAGGGAAAGTACAAGATGCGCCTGGACAGTTATCTTTTGTGTCCAAAAGTAACGTGGTGCTCAAACATGAACAGGATGGGTCAAAAGGACAAAGAAGCCAACTGAACAGACTCCCACTGACCAAGTCTGGCATAAATTGAGCATCAAAAGGAATACTGATTATAACTGACTATAAAACAATGATGAAGAACAATCATGAATAGTATTAAAACAAAAGACAACCCTAAGCAGAAAGATTCCCAGTTGTCACCCTGTGGGTCACTACTGGACCAACTGCTTACTCTGAAAAAGTTTCTCTTTAGAGACAAAATATTATGATGTCTAAAATAGATGGTTCAAAAGTGTGCAAATGTAAAAGCAAATACAGCAAAACACTTATTACTGAATCTAGGTGGTAGGTATCCAAGTATTTACTGTATAACTCTTTCCTAAGTTTGATATTTTTAATGAAAAGCTAAAAAACACCCTGGGTAGTATGGCTGAATTGACTGACTGCTGGTTGCAAACCAAAGGGTTGCCAGCTTGATTCCCACTCAGGGCACATGCCTGGATTGCAGGCCAGGTGCCCAGCTGGGGGTGTGAGATAATACATCTCTCACATATCGATGTTTTTCTCCCTCTCTTTCCCCTTCCCTTCCCCTTTATGTAAAAAATAAAATCTTAAAGAAAAAGCTAAAAAGACTATCTTGGCCTTTTAAAAAAGTCATATTACTTTATATAAAATGATAACCTCATCTTCTAATTTCTCCTTCCTTCCCTCCTTCCTCCCTCCCTCCTTCCTTTGAGCCTCCCATCCTTCTTTCCTTCCTTCCATCCTCCCTCCCCTTTTCTTCTTTCCTTCCATAATTCCATCCATCCATCCATGCAATCTATCCACCCATCCTTCCTTCCATCCAACTACCCATCCACCCTTCTATCCATCCTTCCTTCCTTCCATTCATCCATCTACCCTTCCTTCCTTCCATACATCCATCCTTTCATGTCCAACCATCCACCCATCCGTCCATCCATCCTTCCTTCCATCCATCCATCATCCCTCCTTCCATCCATCCATCCATAAAGAGGGGGAAGGGAGAGAGAAAGAGAGGGAGAGAAACAACTAGTAGTAATTTTAACTTTTGTTACCTCCTGTACATCCCCAACTGGGTACCTGGCCCAAAACCCAAGCATGTGCCCTGACCAGGAATCACACTGGAGACATTGTGGTTCACAAGCTAGTGTTCAATCCACTGAGCCTAAGCCACACCAGCCAGGGTACAAATTCTTATTTTCAATATGTTTTTATAAGATAACATCAACAATTTTGAGTGAAATCCTGATAGCATACTTTATGTTTTATAAAAAGTGTATCTAAAGAGTTTAAATATGTGCATTCTATGAATTAAAATTCATATATTTTAATTTAGAGAAAGAAAGGAAGAGAGAGAAACATTCATGTGAAGAGAGAAGCATCTATTGGTTGCCCATTGTAGGTGCCTGAACCAGCAACCTAGGTATGTGTCCTGACTGAGAATCAAACCCACAACCTTTTCAACTAACTGAGCCACCTGGCCAGGAAAGACAGTAAGTTTTTTTTTAAATAAAAATATTATCAGGTCCTAATTGGTGTGGCTCAATGGATTGGTGTCAGCCTGTGAACCCAAAGGTTGCTGATTTGATTCTCCAGTCAGGGCACATAACCAAGTTGCAAGCCAGGTCTCCAGCCAGGTCTTTAGCTGGAAGCAGGTGAAAGGCAACCAACCATACATTGATGCTTCTCTCCCTTTCTTCCTCCCTCCCTGCCCTTCTCTCTGAATATAATGAATAAATCTTTTTAAAAAATTAGAAAATAATAAAAATATTATCAGGATTTGATATAGTACCTTTAACACACAGATGAATACACAGTTTCGGAAATTTGGATTCAATATAATCTATTTATAAGCTATTTAAGTAAATAAAAGAGGCTGTACTGCATATTTAAAATCACTGATATTTTGAGTTAGTTTAGTAAAAAGTGTGTACATACTTGATATCTTCTGAGTGAAGGTAAATGTTACTATATGCTCTTCCGTGACATTTTCCAAATGCTGTTTTTCTTCTCGTAGTGCCATTCCAATTAAATATAACACCTGAAATATAAATATATTTTGTAACATTTAGTAAAACAACAATCAAGTACACATCAGAAATAATTCATTATTGACAAAAGATAAACTATTAAAGACTAAGTACATGAAAAAGTTTTTATTAAATTAGAATTTTATGATTCATTTTGTAATAAAGCAAGGAAACAATTTTTACTTTAGCTAGGAAGAAAATTCAATTGCAAATTCTTAGGGTATGTTAAAATTATTACTAGCCAACAATTCATAATACATAATTTTCAGTTTTATTCTTTGCCTACACTATAATTTTAAAAAATCAAAGGATTGATGGCAAATAATTAGAGCTACAGACATTGATCATGCAATTATTTAGTCTACAATATTACCTAGTTTAATTTGTTCCTATGGATTGAAAATAGTAATCATCTCAGAAAAATACATACTTTTTTTCAAATGGCACATAATTCATAAAGACATTCATAGTTCTTCAGTATTTCTAAAAATATTCTTTACCAGCCTCTTAAGAAATCTTGTAATTAAACAAAATATATTTGCATTTTCATTGTTTTTTTGTCATACAGTGAACTTCATTTTAGGACCAATCAATAAGAGGCAGATCAGCCAACAGAACGAAGATAACAACAACCATGCGCTATAAAATAAATCTGTCAGGCTTGTACTTTATTGTCAGACACAAAAGCAGTAACAATATATTGTATTTCAGAACCAGGCAATATTATTACATTTGTTCCTAAGTTTTCTAGGTACATATAATGACAGAAGGATTTTGGTTTTTACTATAAAACACTGAAATAATGAATGTCTTCAAACCTACCCTTTGCAGCATGGACTCAGACCAGGTATATCCATTATGTTCTACAGCCCACTGCAGTATTGTTCTCATGATGCACAACATGATGTCTGACTGCAAAATGTTAACCAGACTTGCAAACAGAGGGCAAAATGGAGGCAAAACTGGAGGTGGAAGTGCTGAAAATAAAGTCATTATTGGTTTCTTTTGTAGAACATGTTTAAAAAATTATCTTTATTACTTTTGATAATCTCAATGAATATTCATTAACATACATCTTAAGGCTGTATTAATTCTGTAAGGTCAAATGCATAAATAGCTTCATAAATAGTAGCAGTACAAAGGAAAGCCTTTCTTTTCCCTAGAAATGTCTTAAAAATCTGACATTAAAAAACATTAACCCAGAGATGACTCAGTACACATTATTTCTACATTAGCATATTTATTAGTCCTTTGAATGTTCACTCACAAAGCTTACATTAAAATCTTCCGTGTCAGCAGGATAAATATCAATGTCAATAGAAAACAACATTTAACAAGTAAAAGTGACTGACATGAGATTTTTGGAAAGATTAAAAATACCTGTATCTTCTCTATTTTGTCTTTTTAATTTCCGCTGAGCTTCTTCTGCCTAATAAAAAAGAAAGTAATTTGAAGTGGGGGTTAGAAATACAAAAAAACCTAACACATAAAACTACTAACAATCTTTGTCATACTATCTTCTGATTTTAGGAGATTTTTATCCTTAGACCAAATTGATATATCAAGGTTAATTCACATGCCTTCCCTCCCCAATGGATTGTCTTGTTTTAAAATTCAGGGGAAGTATGTACAAACCAAAAATTTAGGTTTGATTAGCTCTGTGACATGCATCAAAAACTAAACTAAATCTTCATGTTTAAGTTTTGTTTAATGCCATTTATTGAAAAAAGTATTCTAAGAACAGACTGCTAAAAGACAAAATTTAGCTAGCTAATGATGATTAGGAAAATTCCTAAATCAGTATGGAAAAGCAATGTTAAGTTGTAGCAATTCTAAAATGAGTGTACAATAAGCTAACATTATAATACAGGTGACAAATCTGTCTTCAAAAATCCATGAAATACAGCCCTGGATGGTGTGGCTCAGTGGATTGAGCACCAGCCTACGAACATAAGGGTCACTGGTTTGATTCCCAGTCAGGGTGCATAACCAGCTTGCAAGCCAGGTCTCCAGCCAGGTCCCCAGCTAGAGGCAGGTGAAAGGCAACCATACATTGATGTTTCTCTCCCTTTTTTCCTCCCTCCCTGCCCTTTTCTCTAAAAATAATGAATATAATCTTTAAAAAAAATCCATGAAATACAATTATACATGTGTAAGATTATATAGATCTTATTTATCTTTGCACAAAACACTTGGGGGAAAACCCAAAATGTTAGGTGGTACTATTATAGGTAACCTGTATTTCCTTTACATCTTTTTGTATTTCCCAACTTTCCTACAATAAAAATGTATCATTTTTCAAT
The DNA here is from genome assembly GCA_004026585.1 of Noctilio leporinus. Taxonomy (NCBI): domain Eukaryota; kingdom Metazoa; phylum Chordata; class Mammalia; order Chiroptera; family Noctilionidae; genus Noctilio; species Noctilio leporinus. The sequence continues at coordinate 72,313 of PVIW01003824.1, forward strand.
CTGTAAAAACAACAAATGTTTAGATTAAAACAACCATAAAAATATCCCAGCCCAACCATTTTCCAGTATACTTGCAATTTTTTCAATTACCTTGGACTGCTCTGCTCTTGAAAAGTGATAGAAATACAAACTGAACTCTTTGGCACACTCCGGTTTCAGTTCATACATGCCTTTTCCTGTTAATCCAGGTTTTCTATGGGAAAACAAAGGTCCTTAAAATATTATTATTAAAGTCGCACACTAATTCATGAAATAGTCTTAGATAACAGAATAAAAAAATAGAACTCTAAGGGGAGAGCAGTGGGGGAAAATTGGGATGAATGTAATACAACAACAAAATAAAGTAAAATAAGATAAAGTAAAATAAAATAAAAAAGAAAACAGAACTCTCATATATTGCTGGTAAGTGTAAGCTGGTTTTATCTTCAATGGGTGAAATTGGCAATCTATATCCAAAGCTTTTTACTTGTATGTATCCATTTTCTCTAGCACATTCACTTTCAGTTTATCCTAACTAGACAAGTGAACATGATGGTGCAGTGGCAATAATTCAAAGTCTAACAGGGAAGAGGTTACAAACATGACAAATCCAAACAATAAAACTCCATTAAAAGTGATGTCATCTTCTATACCTGATATGCAAAGGTGTTTGTAATATGTTCTACCAAGTAGAAAAAAGTACGTATAATTTTAAGGTTTAAAGAATATTTTCTGTATGTTTAAAAATGTATTATCTCTAAAAGCATGTATTGTCTTTATGATCTATAAAAATAAAGACACTGCCATTGGGGTGGGTTGGGGAGCAAGGAAAAAGCAGGATTAAGGCACTGCTGAACACAACAGTAGACTTATAAAAATGAAAGTCAGTGAGAAATACAGTTCAGAATTACACATTTGAAAATGTAACTCCCTGAAAGCAACAATTTCATTCTCAGTTCCAGCCAAGGAAACACTCTGAAAAATGAATGTATACTGAACATGAAAAAACAGAAATTAAACTCACTTGAAATGGGCAACAGCTTCAATGACACTCTCCATGCCAGTTTCCCTGTTCTCCTAAAGGTATAGGAAACAAAAGTGTGTTTCATATTAATATCTGCCAGTACTTTTAGCACTGAGCTTTTTATATCATTAAGCCATATACAACAATTCTATGAAGCAGATATACCATTATCCCAATATTTACAGGTGAGGATTCTATAGTAAACATAATGATTACTACTATATCATCAGGGAAATTTCTTTCAGAGTAATAAAATTAAAAAGTAGTCATTACTGTAGGGAATCAAGGTGACAGCTTTCAAAAGGAATTAAAATATATATAACATTTAAACAAAACTTACATAAGCTACTATAGTATTTTGTGAAAATTATACTAACTTCTTATCTATTTTCAGTATAACAGCATTTCTTAAATTATATCCCATTCTTAGTAACATGTTAATAGAAATTTTGTGAATAATAAATTTTCTGGATCAAAAATATTCAGTAAGTATAGTTGCTATTATTTTATATAAGGCATATCACTTTTTTTTTTTTTAAGATTTTATTTCATTATTTTTAGAAAGAGGGGAAGGGAAAGAGGCAGAGAGGGAAAGAGACATCAATGTACGGTTGTGTTTCACCTGCCTCCAGACACAGACCTGACTGGAGACCTGGTTTGCAACCTGGTTATGTGCCCTGGCTGGGGAATCGAACCTGCAACTTTTGGGTTCGCAGGCCAGCGCCTTACCCACTGTGCTACCAGCCAGGGCTGGCATATCACTTTTAAAATGCTGTTTTAAATGTTATCTTTCCTTATTCTGAACTCTAAGTGAGATTGTAATTGCTTCCTCATTTAACAACTTAGGATTTATTTCCTGCATTAAAAAGTCTAACTATTTTTTTAAATGATTTTATTTATGATTTTTTAGAAAGAAGGGAAGGGAGAGGGGCAGAGGGGCAGAGGCGAGAGACATCAGTGTATGGTTGCCTTTCACCTGCCTCCAGCTACAGACCTGGCTGGAGACCTGGCTTGCAACCTGGTTATGTGCCCTGGCTGGGAATAGAACCAGTGACCCTTGAGTTTGCATGCTTGTGCTTTATCTGCTGTGCCACCAGCCAGGGCAATATGACTAATTTTTTTCCCTGGCCAATGTGGCGCAGTGGTTGGAGTGTCGTTCCATAACCAAGGGATTGTGGGTTCGCTCCTGGGTCTGGGCACATAAAGAAGGCAACCAATCAATGCCCTTCTCTCTCTAAAAAAAGCAATGAAAAAAATGTCCCAGGGTAAAGATAAAAAAAAAAAAAAGAACATAAACAAGCAAAATAGTAAAAAAAAACAGTAAAACTAATTTTTATCTTGACTTGATATTTAGTAATATTAACAAATTATTAATTACTGTTTTTCCTTTAAGCTGTGATAATGGCATATATGAGGGGGGACTCCCCAGAAGTAGGAATTATCTTCTGGAGGGTGGGCCCCTTGTACTATAGGCTTCCCCCACTACGTGAATGTTCTAAGAACCCATCTGTATCAGTGCATCAGCTGGTGTTGTCTGTGAAAGGCTGCACTTGGCCTCAGTGTAAGTTTTTGGAAGACTCTTTCAATGCATCTGACCATTTCATGATGGGTGATTTACAATCACAAATGCCCACACTGTGCTGAGTTACAGCAGTTTTTGACCAAAAACAGTGTGATCCCCATGCCCTACCTTCCTTATTCACTTGATCTCACCCTGAGTGATTTTTGTTTCCCTGGATAAAAAATGGTCCTCAAAGAAATGTTTTCCTGATGTGGAAGAGGTGAAACAAAAAAATGGCAAAAGCACTAAAAGGCATCAAACTCAATGACTTAAAAACTGTTTTGAGAAATGGAAAAAAAATCTTAATAGGTGTATTGCATCAAATGGAGAGTACTTTGAAGGTGACTGAAGTTTAAATACGTAAAAATAAACACAAAAATTTTTATATATGAATAAATTCTGGGGTTTTTTGGTTCCCTTTCATAGATAAGTTTTCCTAAAAGCCTCAACCTTCAATCCAAAGATGTTTTTATGGACTTTAGACAAACAGAGGAAGAGAATGGGGGAAAAGAGAGAAACATCGAAAGGGTTGCTCCCTGTACATGCTCTGATCTGGATCGAACCCACGACCTTTCACGACAGGGGATGATGCACCAAACAACTGAGACACCTGGCCAGGGCAAAGCCCTGTTTCTCAACCTGGTACTCTGACCTTTGAACCAGCTAATTCTAATGTGTATGTGTGTCTGTCCTATGCATTGTGCAATGTTAAGCAGTATCCTTGGTTTCTGTTCACTCCATGTCCATAGCATCACACACCCTGCCCTGAGTGGCAAATGTCCCTAGGGGCCAAAATTGTCCCTAAAAAAGAACCACTGTTTTAGGTGTGTACAGTTCCATTCATAGTTGACATGGTAAATCTCTATGAAATAAACCAGTGGGGAGGTAGGAAGTAGTGTTTGGGATATAGATAAAATAAGATTGGCCATCTGTTGAAGCTGGTGATGGGTTCATTATGTTTTGTTTCTATAAATGTTTAAAAATTTTCATAATACAAAGTTTAAAAGAAGTTTAAACTTGTATGCAACAATATAAGTTTAAATTTTAGAATGAACACTAAGGTTGAAAGTTTCAAATTTGGAAAAACATTTTGAAAAGACACAATGAAAATAAAGTCCTTTTCTAAGTTTTGGGTTTCTAAAAAGCCCCACGGCTGAAAATAGGTGACTGAGTACTTAAGATAGGAGGAAATAGCATCCCAGTTAACCTATGAAAGCCCATGTGAATATTTCTTTAGTGTCACTAAAATGAAAGAGATGGTTTACTAAGGAATCATGGGATGCTTCAGAGGGAAAAGGTTCTGGAAAACTTTATTTAGTTTACCCAATATGGATAAGTAGGTATTTCTCACTCCCTTCCTCAAAATACTCTATCTATGGCAACTTTGTACTAAGACCCTGTAACAACCCCTCTATAATGGATACAAATTCAGTTCCAAGGACTAGTTTTACTTTTATTCAGCTAGGTGTGTCTTTCAAAGCTTTGTGGTCCAAGATTCTATTCCTATGCTGCTTTCCACTCCCATTCCCTTGTGTTCTCTTCTAATTATTTCTAATAAGAGTAACTAGAATAAAACATGTCCTGTAGTTTTTACAATTGTGAGATAGGTATATACAAGTAAATCTATATATACTAAAACTGATAGGTAAGAATATTGCTATAATTTTCTTTTTAAAGATACAGGTACTTACATCTTCAGGTAAAGACTTTACCAATTCACTATGAGACATAGGTCTGATACTCAATTGATGGATAATTTCTCTCTTGATTGCACCTGTAGCATTTACCTGTCCAACTCCAGGGGTAAATCTCTCTCCTGTGAACAATGAAAAATTATACTCACACATTTAACATAAACACAATACTTATGTGATACATACTTATAATTCACACAAGACAATGTATTTTTCTTTCTACACAATGGAATAGCAATAACTGGTCTGGCAACAAGCTAGGGCAAAGTAGCTCCAGCCATACTTCCGAGTCTCAGTTACAAATGGTGAGTGCAGATTTTAGACACTGGAGAGAGAACTCTGGTTGCCATTTTGAAAGATAGCATCAGAAGGGATACGGTATAGTAAAGACTTGGTACAGCAGTAGTTGTCCAGTAATCTAGGGAATTGCGTTCATGCCATCTGCCACATGGTAGCAGGCAAGGAGAGCCTTCCTCTGTCCTTCTCTCTAGTGACAAATGAGGTATCACCTTCTGAGACCTGCTTCATTGGTGTCACCTCTTGACAGCTGCCAAGCATCTCTGCTCTAGATTATACAGAGCCTGAAACAGCAGGGAAAGTGGGAGAAGGTGAAGGATAAAAGAACAGGAAAGACAGAAGCAACAGGATTGAAAATATAGGCAGTAAGATAGCTGCTTCTATTAGCCATAAGTCTCTGTTAACTTCGAATTATATTTGAAATCAACATGATACTTTTGCACAAAATCATGGAGCAAAATATAGCTAAGATATAAAGTAATAATAAGTTGCTCCTAAGTATCCTATTCTTGCTAGCTAAATTCTCCTGTTAACTAACACCCCCCTTGTCCTCACCAAAGTCTTCCAGTTTATTCTGCTTCAGCAGTTGTATTCTCTCCTTTTCCCAAAGCACCAAAGTGCTGTTACTCTCAACATTACAGTAACCAGAGGAGAGAAAAATTCTTTCCTCTAAAACTGAGTAACCACTCAAACAGAAGAAACATAGTTCAGAAAGTATGAACTATTTGCTACCACAAAAATTAATATAAGTTTTATGTCTCAAATAATCCAAACTTACCAACCAGCATTATAATGAGGTACAGCATTTCTTCTATTAGAGTGTTGTTCTGCTGAACTATATCCTGTAACAAGTAGTGGAAGGGATAAAGTTCAGAGATCAGAATACAAATACTCTATTATTTCAGATGATTATCATAACTAAAAAAAAAAAGAAAAAAAAAAGAAAGTTGCTTCTTTAATGATGTGTTGTGGTCTCATGAAACATACTCTGGCCCTGGCTGGTGGCGCAGCGGATCAAGTGCTGGCCTGTGAACCCAAAGGTCACTGGTTCGATTCCCAGCTGGGGCACATAACCAGGTTGCAAGCCAGGTCTCCAGCTAGGTCCGTAGCTGGAGGCAGGTGAAAGGCAATCAAACATTGATGTCTCTCTCCCTCTATGACTGTCTCCCTTCCCCTCTCTCTAAAAACAATAAATAAAATCTTTAAACAAAAAAACATTTTAAAGCTAAAAAAAAAGAAAAAAGAAACATGCTTTTACCTTACGGGTAGTCTCAGAACTAGGTCTTTTCCCATAGTCTGGAGTACTGAAAATGTGATCAAGTTCAAATCGGCTGAGCATTATCATCAGGAAATGATTTGGATCCATCATGGAGACACCTGTCTTTTTTTTTTTAAGATGAAGGAAAAGAGGAAGGTCAAAAGAACTACTAAGAAATTACTAAGAAATATTTTGGTTTGCACAAGAGAAAAAAGCATCTTACTTGTTCACCAATCCCAAAAACAGACAGAAACCCATTTAGCCCCAATCCCTACTTATGGTAGCTGTAGGTATGGACAGGAATCTAAGCTGGTAAAACAAAATATAAACAAAACAAAATAATAATCAAACCCCTAAATTCACACATCAGAATACATGGATTACATGCTCTTTTCTCTTAAAGCTCTGAATTAATTGTTCCCCTCTGAATTCAATTCTAAAGTTTCATTTCAATGTTCTTTTATCGCTCTCTGGTGTATAGACTCTGAGAGAAATTTGGTATGGTCATAAAGCTCATCCAAAATTCAAACTTGGCCTGGCTGGTGGCACAGTGGATAAGGCCTTGGCCTGTGAACCCAAAGGTCAATGGTTTGATTCCCAAGCCAGAGCACATAACCAGGATACAAGCCAGGTCACCAGCCAGGTCCCCAGCTGGAGGCAGGTGAAAGACAATCATACATTGACGTTTCTCTTCCTCTCTGCCTCTCCCCCTTCCCCTCTCTCTGAAAATAATAAATAAAATCTTTAAATAAAATTCAAACTAATTTTTGGTGATAAACACTACACTAACTGAAGCAACAGCTTTTAAATATTAGTTTTAATTCTCCTTTAATTCCACTTGTATAAATGCTAAATAAACTTGGACTTTACTTTGAACCAATAATTTTTGGAATTTACATTTTATAGCTTTTAAAATAATTTCTAAATTCATTCAGCAATAATATGGGAAAACTACTATGTGAAAAGCATTGTGCTCTGCACAATGGACAAAAAAGAACCAGATACAGTTGGCACAGTTTGGTGGAAGGGATGGAAAGTAAATAGGGAAGCACAATCAGGAGTTAATAATGTGAGCCCTGGCTGGTGGCTCAGTGGATAGGCACCAGCCTGCGAACCCAAAGGTTGCTGGTTCAATTCCCAACCAGGGCACATAACCAGGTTGTAAGCCAGGTCTCCAGCCAGGTGTGCAGCTGGAGGCAGGTGAAAGGCAACCATACATTGATGTTTCTCTCCCTCTCTCCCTTCCCCTTCTCTCTGGAAATAATACATAATAAAAAGATCTTTACAAAATTAAAAAAAAAGTTATTAATGCTAAGGTGGGGATAAGCACCATGCTATGGACCCTCCCAAAAGGGATACTTAGCCAAGATCTGTGTGTCAGGGACTGCTTCCTGGAAAACTAAACACTAAACACTAAAGTAGGTAGGAAATCAAGTTACTGGGTAAATGGAAAAAGAAAGGGGTGAGTTGGGCAATATACAGAGCAAAATAAATGATTATGCACGGTTTAAGACTTAGGAGATATCATGGTAAATTCAGAGAATTTTAACATAGTTAAGTATCATGGGTCTTGGAAATCAGTGTAAGGAGTTTGGATCTTTAGTCATCGAACAATGAAAACAGGATGGCTTTCAAGTTTCTTATTTTAATAACTACATAGATTGTTGAATAATTCACCAAGATAGGAAACCCAAGATAGGATGAAGGTATGGAGGAAATAAGGGGAGTTATATTCTGAATATGTTAACATGAAATCTGAAATATATCCAGAAAATCTGGATGGAAATGTTCTACAGCCTGTTAGCCATATGTATGGCGCTTAGTAGATGGGGCTGGCTGGAGTTCTAGATCTGGGAGTGATTACAAGCCATTGGGTTTTATGGAATTAACAAGAAGAGAACTACTCCCCTTTAAGTTTAATGCTTTTAATTCATTACCTGAAGCATTATTACATCCTTGTCAAACATTTCACGTCTGCATTTCACATTATGGTAGTAATAAATCTAGGGAAAAAAAAAGGATCATATTCGGTAAGTAGGCTTTTATTTATGCAGCTCCTTCCTTTCCCCACATCCCAAAAGAACATGTAAGTTTTGGGCAAGAGGGCATGAACACACACACAATATGGCTTCCTTAATAATTAATACTATCTTAATAAAGACTAATTCATTAAAAATTTCCAGATTACAGTGGTCACTCTGTGGTTCACGTTTTGTATCCAGTTTTCTGGGTCTCTTAAAAAAAATTGTTTCCATAAGGTTTATTGCTAACAAGAAGGGTATACCTATATCAAGTGTTGGTGAGGTTTAAAAATTAAAACCTCAACTTCAAGGGCTCAACTAACAGAGCTTTTATTTTGTAACCCAATTCAAGTAGATAAATTCCGAATTTTTATTTTATTTAAATTTTTTGTTGTTGTATTACATCCATCCCCTTTTTGCTCCTCTCTGTTCCCCTTCCCACCCACCCATTCCCCTCAAAGTCAATCCCACCTGTTGTCCATGTCCATGGTTCCTTTATACTAGGTTCTTGTCTAAGCTGCTCTCCTTCCTTGCCTCTGCCTCCCCCCTCCCCACAACCCCCTTTCCCTTGACCACTAAAGGCCTATTCACTGTATGCATATATTTGGTTCTGTTTTGTTTGTTGTTAGTTTTGTTCATTATCGTCCTGTAATGGGTGAGATCATATGGTATTTGTCCTTCACTGACTTATTTCACTAAGTATAATACTCTCCAGTTCCATCCATGTTGTTGCAAAGGGAGGAGTTCTTTCTTTCTGCTGTATAGTATTCCATTGTGTAAATGTACCAAAATTTTTTGATCCAATTATCCACTGATGGGCACTTAGGCTGTTTCCAGCACTTGACTATTGTAAATAGTGCTGCTATGAAAATAGGTGTACATAGGTTCTTATGTATTGGTGTTTTGAATTTTTATTTTAAAAATATTTTTAAAATATCTAAGAATGATAGCAAGAATCAAGAAAATTAAGTGCATTTCTACCTTTGATATTGTTTCTTGACAAAGAAACAATGGATAAAAGTCCTAAAACAATTTTTTTGTTTAATATATTTTTATCTTCTCAAATAATTTTAATATAGGTACTCAACTTTCAATAACTAAATACACTGAAAATTACATCCTTCAAGGAATGAATCCAAAATTCTCCAGAGAATTAAAGACACTGACCTGGTTTACTAGAGAGAATCCATTTCTTCTCCACATTCCTGCATGTACTTGGGCACATAAAACAAGACATCTTAGAGGGTGTTCTATCAGCATGGGTGGGCTAAGTTCACTCTGTGCATACAAAAACAAAAACACAGGAGTCTCAACTCTTTAAAGAGGGGTGTTTGATAGAAATAGAAGCTTTAAATAAAACAAGTTAAAATTATTTCAAAGTATGTTTGTGTGATGGTTAATTTTATGTCAGCTTGGCTAGGCCAAGTACCCGGTTTTTTATTAAGGCCAGTCTAGATGTTGCTGTGAAGCTATTTTAAAGGTGTGATTAATATTTAAATCAGTAAGTCTTTGAATAAAGCATATTACTCTCCATATGAGCGGTGGGCCTCATCCAATTAGTTGAAGGCCTTTAAGAGAAAAGACTGAGGTTTCCCTCATACATGAAGAAATTCTGCTTCCAGACTACCTTCGGACTTTCGACTGCAACATCAACTCTTTCTTGGGTTTCTGGCCTGTCCTGTGAGGCTGTTATGCAGGCATGTTTCAGACTTATCAGGCCCCATAACTGCTTAAGCCAATTCCTTACAATAAATCAATCTCCATATATAAACATGTGTGTGCTTTCTCTCTTTACTGGTTTTGCTTCTCTGGAGAACCCTGACTAATAAGCTTTGTTTTGATGTGAATTCAAACACATGAAACATAATAAATAGGTATTTACTCTTAAAGTCAATAGTACTTACTAGAGGTAGGAGCTCTGGAAATTTATATGCCACTTCACTTTTGCTTAATAATACATGCAAACCTACATGGAAGAATAAACAAAAATGTATTTTTTTAAGTGAAAATCTTTAGGAAAAAATCCTAAATATTCACTCAACTCAACTTTATATCTAACTTCTTTTCTCTTTCTTTTTGAGAATCTATCATGCTACAAATTATGACATAAAACAAACTGCATCCATAAAGCTTATTCTCACTTAGAACTAGAACCTTAATTACATGTACCAACATAAACTGATGACATTTTATGAAGTCAATGTTAGGCATACAAATAGAGCAAGAGCATCTCTATAACTACCAAAGCAATTTATATATGTTATGCCAACTTTTAAGTCATATTTCGCAGGACAATGGAGTTTCTTCCCATTTAAAATATAGTAGTAGCCCTGGCTGGTGACACAGTGGATAAGGTGTTGGCCTGCAAACCCAAAGGTCGCTGGTTCAATTCCTAGCCAGGGCAACATAACCAGGTTGCAAGCCAGGTTTCCAACCAGGTCCGCAGCTGGAGGCAGGTGAAAGGCTCCTTTCCCATCTCTCTAAAAATAATAAATAAAAAATCTCAAAAAAGAAAAAGAATTGCCCTGTTTATGTTGTCTAAACAGAGGATGCTTTTTACAGTATTACCAATAAATGTTGGCTACTTAGTCAAGGCTGGTTTAGGCTTTCTCATCCATTAAGGCTTGCATTAAAAATCTCATTCTAATAACTTATGTTTAGCATTTGCCACTCAAGCTCCATTAGCACATGTTCCAAGTGGTTCTTGAACTGTTTTGTGTATGTTTACTTAGCTCTCCAATTAGATTATAAATGTTCAGGCCAAGGTTTGTTAAATAGTGAGACAGAATGCTCAAAAATGTTCACTGAGAAGGGCTGAGGGAGCTTAACCAGGTAGGCAGAAATTGATACATTTTCAGAGTGTTGACTATTTTATTTGTGGATAAATATCAGTATCAGCTACTCTCTGTACAACCAGATTTTTAGAGGCAGAAAAAAATCAGTAGCTGAGTTGGAGACAGGACTTATTTTCCTGAATTCCAGGTCAATACTTTTTCACCACACCACGCTGCCACTTGCCTATGTTGACAATCAAGTTAATTATACTCAAAGCACCTATAAAAACAAAACTGGGGACAAACAAGTTACAAGAATTAAGAGACTTCTTCCTAGTCACAACTTTAGGTACTTATTTTGTGTACTCAATTTGTTGTACTACTGATAATCATATGTCTAAGTTATCTTATATCCCCATGATTGCAATAACCACTCAAAAGACCAATAGATGCTATCAGTAGGATAATGTGATAATGCTCAGAACAATGAAAAAATGCCTTTAAAAATAAAGGAGGGATCATTACTAGCAATACCATGGACATTATAAAGATAAAAAAGGATTAGGAACAATTCCATGTCCACGAGTTTGAGAATTCAGATGAAATGAACCAATTTCTTGAAAAATGAAAACTACCAAATTCACACAAGGAGAAACAGATTACCAGAACTGGCTTATGTCTATTAAAGAAATTGAATCAATAATTAAAAACCTTCCAAAAAGGAAAGGATCACATCCATATGGTTTCACTGGTGAGTTTTACCAAACATTTAAGGAAGAAATAATGGCATTAGAGAGAGAGGGGAAGGGAGAGAGGCAGAGAGGCAGAGAGGCATCAATGTGTGGTTGTCCTTCACCTGCCTCCGGCTACAGACCTGGTTGGAGACCTGGCTTGCAACCTGATTATGTGCCCTGGCTGGGAATTGTACCAGCGACCTTTGGGTTCGCAGGCTGTTGCCTTATCCACTGTGCCACCAGCCATGTGAATTATCCACAATTTTTACACATACACACACAACCACTTTCACATCATATTGTTACTGACTCTGCAATGAGTAAAAATATCAAGCTTTAGAACTTTTCCTTTCTACTCTGGAATTAAACTGAACAATAAATATTATGCAAGTAGGACAAGAATTCCTGTAATCAAGAAGTATGGAAGGAAGTGTATTGAAGCTAATCTGCAGGGGTGGACAAGTGCACATTCAAAGTTTTTGGCTGCTGTCAAGTGGCAGTTTCAAATGTTCTACCAAGTACTGGGTTAGCCAAAAAGTCCATATATACTTTTTCCTGTAAAATAAGACACATTTTCCATTTCCACCAATAACTTTATCGACTTGAATATTTTGAGTATGTTGGCTAGCTACCTCATGGTATAACATTGTTTTCAATTAATGTCTTGATTTGTTGTTGCTATCAACTTCATCTGGTCTACCTGACTATGGAGCTTAGTAGATGAGGGTAGGCTGGGGTTATAGTTTATATAAGTGGGAGTGATTTTAAGCCATTCAATTTTATGGAATTAATAAGAAGAAAACCATTCTCTATACCTTTAAGTTTAATGCTTTTAATTCATCATGAAACTTTGCAGACCACTTTTGACAAGCACGTTTGATTAGTCACAGCACCTTCTCCATACACTACACAAATCTTTTTTTGCATTTGTTGAATTCTTACCTTTCTGAAATAATAAAGCATAATATGTTGAAAATGTTGCATATTTTCTTTCATCTTCTATATTAAAATGGCTACAGAAAAATTTACCAATTTTGACATTTTTTAAAAAAAGATTTTATTTAATTGTTTTTAGAAAGAGGGGAAGGGAGAGAGGCAGAGAGGGAGAGAGACATCAATGTATGGTTGCGTTTCACCTGCCTTTAGCCACAGACCTGACTGGAGACCTGGTTTGCAACCTGATTATGTGCCCTGGCTGGGGAATCGAACCTGGGACCTTTGGGTTCGCAGGCCGGCGCCTTATCCACTGTGCTACCAGCCAGGGCTTTGACAAGTTTTTTGATAGCTGTCACAATACAAATCTAACAAAATTGTTACAAATGAAGTTCAAGACAGCTAAGTGCTACTAGAGCTATCTTATGGAAAAACAAATGAACTTTTTGGCCAACCCAGTATAAATGGTTTGTAGTTCAACTATTTACGATGAAGAAACTATTACCTCAACTTGGGACTCACTCTTGATCTGCTTCTTAACAAGGTTATCAATAAATGATTAAGAAACAGCTTATATGAAAAAATCTAGGGTGGTTTCAATTTGTCAGTAATCACTTAAATGATAAACTGACTTGAATTGTAATATCAGACATTGCGGCTGGGTTGAGTTAAACAATAAAACATGGTACCTATACTCAAGAAATCTAGAGAAGCACCATGGAACAATTGTTATAAACATGGTTTCTGGTGCCAAACTACCTCAAAGTTCCCACTCTGACTTTCTTGCTGTGTGACAACTAGGCAAATCACCTGTGTCTCAGTCTTCCCATATGTGAAGCAAACTTAATTATAATACCTACCTCATAGACTGATGTGATGGTTAAATAGGTTAAATGCATGTGAAACTCTCAGACTAATGTGTAGTAGGTATTCAATAAATATTAACCACAAACAACAATTTAAGAGATATTTTAGGGTTTTTTTTTGGTGGGGGGAGAATGCTTTACCTGCAAGTAAGCGAGAAACTGGGAGGTGAATGCTAACTTTTTCTTGAGAAACACAGTATCTGATAGTTTCCACTGAATGTCCACAAATGCTTAATGTGATTGGCTGTTCACCATCAGTAAAACCACTGTGACACTGCATTAATACAGCAAGGCATTTCTTGTAAGCTTCAATTAACACTTTTTCCTAAAAAAGAGGGTTTTCTGTAAGTTACTCAAAAAGTTAGGTTTCTAAAACACTGAATAAGCACTTCACATTAGACATGAGTAAGTACCTCAAATATTAACATAGGCAAAATCAAACCCAATCTTTCCTCTCCAACTTGGTTCTTCTTTTAGTGTCCTATTCAGTGAATGACAGCTCTGTACAGTTGTGGAAATCTAGAATTTATTCATTCCCCTCATTCCCCATTGTCTGAGCTAACACTAAGCTGTCAATTTAATCTTCTAAATTTCTCTCACACCTGGCCACTTATCTCCAGTAACTCAAAGGAAAGCCAACATTTCTCCATTAAATTCCCTGCTCCTACTCTTGCTACACTTCATTCATTCTCCAGAGTAAATTTAAAAAATGTGTAAATTGGATTATGTCACATTTTTGATTGGTAGTTTCTAAAATTGTCCCAATTAGAATAAAATCAAACTTCCTTCCATGGCCTCTAAGATCCTTCAAAGTCCCCTGTCCACTTCTTTACCTTCAACTTCTACGTTCTATCCACAGTCTTCTCACAGTTTCTTTAGCCATCATATTTCTCACCACAGAGCATGATTCAATTGTCCTTAGGTCAGGAATTTTCTTTAAGCTTTGATCAGTTAACTCTGACACAGTCCAGAACTAATGAAAACCTTCTCTAAGTTCTCAACTTAAACAGGCTCCATCTAGACATTATAGCCAAAACAAGGACCCAATAATTTTAAGACATGGGAAATATACCAATAGTAAGACTTTGTTTTTGGATAAATTTAAAACTATTTTTTATATGCTCAAAAATCTAATGCTTGCTTTGGCAGCACATACACTATATGCTTAAAAATCTAGATAGCATTATGAAAAAACAGACGTTAGCATAAGGGGAGAGTATGAATTATCTCCTCTTCTATATTTCCCAAGGTTTTTCTCTTTTTTAAAGGCTTTAGAATTTTAACTTATCAAAGTTACATGGGAAAGAGGAAAATGTAAGTTTTAGGAGTTAAATATCATCATTGTCTTCTTCAAGCTCCTCACAATTTACTTTAAAATGTTTATTCTCCCCTCTTCCATCTATCTCCTAACCTAGAAGAAACTCACATCTAAAGCACACCAGTCCTGCATCATTGAAATAACATGAGTTAATTTCATTTGCAACATGAAGGCTGATTCCCATTCCGGTTCCATTTCAATATGCTGCCCAACTTGACGTGTAGTTGGATCCATTCCCTTAAAGAAAGTGAAAAGATTTTAAATTTAAAAACTGTATTTTTCTTACATGACAACCTAAAAAATAATGTAGAAGAAATACATATTACAAAAACATACAAAGTAAAAGGCTTAATAGGAAGTTTCATGTAGTAGTATGAGAAGTCCAACTTCTTAAATTACATGTTTATTTAATAGTCTCTAAAATACAAATTAAATATCCCAATAAAGTATGTAACAAATTATTTCAGAGGCAATCTTCTATATGTTTTAAATAATAAAATGAACACTTCACTGCAATAATACTTCAAATTTCTTTTAAGATCTGTCATATATAGGAAAATTACTTGAAGAAATGTGACAGGCTTTTAAAATATTATTGAACTTATAAATATATTTTATTCAAAATAACCATAATAGATATTGGTTCTACAGGTACGAAAAACAAACATACACACAGACACACACAAACTCCCCACAAGTCATAAAAGTATTATTATAAATTAAATACCTGGAATATTTTCTGAAAAAACAGTAGATCAACTTTATTCCTTTTTTAAGAAAAGCCAGAAAGTTACTAAAGGAACCATAATGAAACTACTTAGATTTACTGAGATGTTACCTATCTTGTTCTAGTTCAACCTGGTTATATATGTCAGTTGGTTTCTGCTTTTAGATTCTATTTTGCATATGGGTTGTTTCCAAAGGAGAATTAAACAGAGGGAGAAAAGTTCTATACTGTATGATATATTTATCAAACTAAAGAAAAAGAAATATGGAAACATTAAAAGAAAAACTCCAAACATTACAGTTTCTTAAATGATAATACTTCTACATAAGCATATTAAGAAAAGTAAACTTTTAATCACCAAAGAATGTGAATGGTGACCAAAACAAAAACCAAATACAAAAAATAGTAGATGTGAGATCTTTGCTGAAATTTCATTTATTTTACACCTTTTTAAAAGTTCCCAATGAAAGAGGAGTTTCTTGGTTTAAACTGTAGTCATCCAAATCATTCTTCTGGAAATGTGCCCAAAATGAAATCAATGCATGGACAGAAAGGTGCTCAGTTCAGTGAACAGAAAAAAGGAAGAAAAGAAAAAGTAAAGTGAGTATTTTCCTTTTAAAATGTGTCAGTTTATACATACTTGCATACATCTGAGTAATTGCAAAAAGGCCTCAAATCCTTCTAGGAACTTCTGCCTCATATCATCTGACCATTCAGTTGGTTTGCTAATCAACAGATACCTGAACAAGATAAAAACAGCAATGAATATATGGATAAACTCTGACATTTTATGAGTTGCAACTGGTTTGATAATTAAATGAAAGCTTACTTGAGGTCTAAAATAAGGCTCTGCACTCTTCTAAATTTGAAGGCTTGTAAAGCGGTACATCGTTCAAATTGAAATCTGCCCTGGGCATCTCGATGTTTCAAATGATCCATAAAACTCTTAACGATAATGGTCAACATGTTTTCTTCCATAATGAGCATCCGAGCCTAGAACAAAGGGTAGAAGGGCATGTATTAATCAAGACCTGTTTACAAGGAAGCTAAAAAAAAGTCACCAACATTGATTAAAGCTTTCAGTTTAAAACTTTTCAATTAAACTACAATATAATATCTTAGTGTATTACTGTGTATTTCTAAATAACAGTTACTTACTCCAACTACCACTTGTATGAAGCAACCATTATATCACAGAGCAAGATGTCAGAATGTTAGGAGACAGATTCAAGGCTCATTATTCAAAGATAATTCGGGGGTGGGGTGGGAGTTCTGAATCAGGCTGCAAATTTTCCTTAACTGAGACATTAAGACAACCTACAGGGTGTGCGTGATAAAGTGGCAAAATTTTAGTGAAATAAATAACGTACCACAAAAGTGTTACATTTTGAAATAAATTTATTCTTACATGTAAATATGTAAACATAATCATTCTTTTTTTTTTTTTTTTTTATTGTTCAATGTCTCCCTTTGCTGCAATAATAGACTCGATTCAACTTTCGAATCTTGAGCATGCTTTAACTTTTCTTTATCCATGGACATCATCATGCTTTCAATCTTAGCTTTAGCAGCCTCTTGATTGGAATGAGGTTGTTTATTAACTTCTCTCTCACAAATGCTGCATACATAAGAGTCTAAAGGATTTGCAACTGGTGAACTAAGCAGCCAGATTTCCTTTGACCAGAATTCAGGAACATTGACAGAGAAATTCTTGCACCTTTTTGATGTTATGTGCTGGTGCACCATCTTGTGGGAAGGTAAAATGATGGCCATTTGCAACTTGCTTCATCCATGGTACAACTACTTCTCTCAAAACATCAAGGTAAACATCAGCAGTCACCTTCAAGCCTTATGGAAACAAATGCAGGGTCATGATATCTCCTTCATTGCTGACAACACCTAACACCATCACTGTAGCAGGAAATTTCATTTTCATGACCATTGGGACTTCATGAAGATTCATTCTCACAGAGCCACCTGTTGTTTCTTCTGTTGACTATTTGGTCCTCCTGAGGATTCTTTTCATCAGAGAAGAAAATCAGAGGGTTTATTTCTTTGGGATTTTCCATTTTTGTTAGCAGTTTCCTTGCTTTTTCAAAGCGCCTTTCCTTTGTCTGCTGTGTTATAAACTGGCCTCTTCTAAGAACATACGATTTGTATCTGCTATCTTCAGAAGTAATCTTGTGAACAGTTGCATCTGACATCTGCAGTTCTCTTGCTATGGAGCACATTGACTTTCCTGGATCTTCACTGATGATCTCCTGGAGATCCTGTATACAATATCTGGACTTGTGCAATCCTTACGTTCCTTATGCACTTTCCTTGTTGGTGTGGCATCAGGATCAGCATCCTACACCTTCTTCACATTGTCAAGTGTACATAAAGGGATGTTATTGAACGCTGCAATTTCCTTAGCAGTTTCCCCTGCACGTAGTCCAGAAATTATGGTTGCTCTAATATCATATTTCTTCAACATGACAGTTGCTCTCAGAATTTAATACTTTATATCTGAAACAATGATGTTGAATCATAACCTTAGAAACATAGCTTTTCAAAATTAATAAGAAGCACGTGAAATAAGGAGAGGCAATGTTGTTGCCAATTTATCACATGCACTCTGTATAATGATATAGTATAATTAACTCTAGAATCCAGAGTTTGTATCACAGATTCTGTAGAACTCGGTATAACTGTATTTTCTCTTGGTCTCCTTAGCTGAGATTTAGTTTTTGTTTCTATGTACAGATACACATATCTATACATTTTAAAATAAATAAATGTATATAAATGATGCAAAAAACCCACCCCAGGTTAAAAATAAGTCCTAGTTCCTGAGGTCCCCCTGACAAAGGCAATGTTTTAACAGTTTTCTTGCATTTTCTTCCAGAGATGAAGTATGTATAATAATAAACATGCATATACATATATACAAATATATAAATTTATAATACATGGGTTAAGTGTTATTAAGTAGATAAAAGTATGGATGTGTATATTATCCATTTACAAATTCCCCACACCTAAAGAATAGCACATTATAAATACTATTTGCACTGTTTTTATTTTTTATTTTTCACTTGATATAGTTTTTTTCTATTATACTTTATTTAGTTAGGCCCTTACTGGTGAGACATTTGATCTTTTTCTAGTCTTATGTTATTACCAAAGGTGTTGTAACAAATATCTACTCTGTATAATTGGAACAATATTTATAATTTCCTGTGAAATTACTGAGTTAAAATATATGCACATTATTAACTTTGATAGTGCCAAACCCTTAAAGAACCTTATCAATTTGTATGTCCATCTACAATGTGTACCTTTCCCCTCATGTCTTTAATAACACAGCACAATTTCAAACATTTTCATCTTACTATTCTGATGGTTTTAATTTACATATCTTCTTATGAAGATGACCATTATTTCTTAACAATTTGCAGTTCCTTTTTATTGTGTTTCAGTCAAGTTAGAATTTTGAATACCACACCATTATTCTGATATAAAAGATCATGGATTCCCCCCCACTTATTTATCCTAACTAGGTTCCAAGTGGTTATTTGTGCTAGGTGACTACTTAACGAGGTCTAACATTAGTCAATATCAGGTTTATTAGCAATACAGAAAGTTGCATCCAAAAGTAGGACTAAAAAAGGGTAAAAGATAAGTCTAAGAATATAGTAAAGTTGTATTCTAATGTAGAGATTATATTCTAATGTAGAGATTGAATTCTAAGGTTAATAGGAGAAAATCTATATAGTTAAATGTATCTTAGGAAAACTCTTAAAATTATCGTAACATTGCTAGGACTTAGGCCTCAAGAAGCTCAAAAGTCAACAGAATTAACTACTGTTCCTTTCCTAGACAGTGAACATAATGGTCATGTTTGAAGGAGGGAGGTGCTAACAGGTGTTTTTTGTGTGCTCTATTAGTTGATTTGAGGAAGAAGTGGGTATAATGCAATTTCACTGATCTAAGGAAAAACTCTGTAGAGCCTGCTTACTAGACTTGTAACAGGCAGGAAATGGAAGTTTAGTGGAGTGACAACTTAATATTGGTGGAATATAAATTTCAATAACCAAGGCAATGACTAGCAATTTCAGTTTCAGATGAATGTTAAAAGAGCTGGTTTAAGGCCCTGGCTAGTATGGCTCAGTGGATTGAGCACGGGCCTGCGAACCCAAGGGTCACAGGTTCGATTCCTAGTCAGGGCACATACCCAAGTTGCAAGCCAGGTCTCCAGCCAGGTTCCCAGCTGGAGGCAGGTGAAAGGCAAGCATATATTGATGTTTCTCTCCCTTTCTTCCTCCCTCTCTTCCCCTCTCTCTAAAAATAATGAATAAAATCTTTAAAAAAAGAAAAAAGAAAAAGAGAGTGAGATGGTTTATCCACTGCATAGTTTGGGACTGGGTTTTGTCTTTACTGGGTGCCAAATAAAAAATTAATACGGTGGCCCATTAGTATTGTCCCATTAAAGTAGCGAAGTTATTCAGGTATTTCTACATCTAAAAAGATAACTATAGGCCCTGGCTGGTGGCATAGTGAATAAAGGACCAGCCTGCAAACCCAAAGGTCGCTGGTTCAATTTCCAGCCAGGGCACATAACCAGGCTGCAAGCCAGGTCTCCAGTCAGCTCCATAACTGGAGGCAGGTGAAAGGCAACCATACATTGATCCTTCTCTCCTTCTCTGCCTCTCTCCCTTCCCTTCTCTCTGGAAATAATAAATAAAATCTTAAATAAATAAAAATAAAAAATAAAAAGATTACTATAGAAGGCATATATTTTGGCCCTGGCTGATGTGACTTAGCAGATTGAGTGCACCAGCCTGCAGACTGAAGGATTTCCAGTTTTATTCCTGGTCAGGGCAAATGGTTGGGTTGTGGGCCAGGTCCCTAGTTAGGGGTGTGCAAAAGGCAGCTGGTAATGTTTCTCTCCCTTTTCTTCCCTCTCTTCCTCTAAAAATAAATAAATAAAATCTTAAAAACAAACGAACAAGAAAGCATGTATTTTCCAGGGTTACAACAGAAAAGAAAAATAAAAACTTTAAGTGTATGGCTGATTAACCTCATGTCTAGATTGTTGCTAACTTTTCAAGGAAATTTTCTTCTTTTAAAAAAGATTTTATTTATTATTTTTAGAGAGAGGGGTTAGGGAGAGAGGCAGAGAGGGAGAGAGACATCAACATATGGTTGCTTTTTATCTGCCTCCGGCTATAGACGTGGCTGGAGACCTGGCTTGCAACCTCTCAAGAAAATTTTCAACATTAAAATATCAAACAGTATATAGTTCCATTCCTTTTAATCACTTACCCTAAAAAAAAAAAAAAAAACCACTTGATATTTAGGCTTTCAATTCACTTTGCTTAAAAAACATCACCACTATTTACCTTAATTATAATTTTTATTCATTTTATGTAATTCATATTCAATTCTGTGTTGCAAGGCTCATTACATATCTAACAGCATAGTAAATATTGGCCAAATTCCTAAAGGCACTGAAAAACTCCACTGAGTAATAATGGCCTGTGCACAGTTTTAGTTCAACTAAACATGACAGAATATACAGGGATAATGCTAACTATAATGAAGGCACACTTAATAAAGTAAGATACTCTAATGATTTGAATTATTAGCAGTTCATGCCCAAGCTATTTAAAGATTTTGTTTATTTATTTTAGAGAAATGGCAACAGAGGGGAAAAGAGAGGGAGAAAAAAATCAATGTGCGAGAGCTACATCAATGGCTTGCCTCTTGCAGGCTCCCAGCTGGGGACCTGGCCTGCAACCCAGGCATGTGCCCTTACAGAGAACCAAACCTCTGACATTTTGGTTCTCAGGCTGGTGCTTAATCCACTAACCCACACTAGCCAGGGCATGACCCAACTATTTAAAAATGAAGACTGTGTTAACTGCAAGGTAATTCTGATTCAAAAGATGCAATAAAAGGGATTCTATCACTGCTATAAAACTGTTCACTAATACATACAGAGAGTGATCTTTAACCAGGGGTGTGCATAAGAATTAATAATGGTACTTTTCCAAAAAATTTTATAGATGTACTCTTTAGCTTCCAGGCATGATGGAAGTGAGCTGAAGCTGACCACCATTTTTACTAAGAACTAGAAAAGGTCAATTTGAAGTAATTTTGGGATTATTAGAGAACTGCTTGAGGCACCAACATTTGAGGCAATAAAACCAGGGAGAAGGGCCAAGGCAGGGTAAGGTAAGCATCACCCTGCAAGTGCTTTTCCCTCAGCATTTGACTCTTCTGGGAGTAGGACAAGGTGGAACTGAAGATTCCCAGAAGTGTGACAGGGCTGCCAATAATAGGAAAAAAAACCCTGCTGAGATTTCAGAAAGAACAGAAGGGTAGAAACCAAGTCTAAATTTTGTCCAGTTCTCCCTTTAAGACATTTGCAAAATTCTGCAGCTATGAAGGATAGACGTCTGAGAGAGCAGAAAGCCTAGCAGAGCAAATCAGTGACGTGGCTGTCTTAAAAGTATTAAGTGAATGTACAACTAACAAGTTAACATTGAGTGAAAATGAAATAACAAATATTTAATCCAAAATGTAAAAAAGGACGGAAAAAGAAAGTAGGTAAGTCAAACAGAAAAAATCATAAAGTGGTAAATATAAAGCCAAATATATGGGTAATTATATTAAATAGGCAGAAATCTAATTGAAGTATTAAGAGGGTCATACTGGATAAACAACAAACCCCACATTTCTAACAATACAACTTAAGAGATGATTCATAATGATTAAAGGCTCAATTTGGGAAGTGCAATTCTAAATTTGTACGTATTCAACACATAGCTTTAAGAATATGAAGCAGACTTCTGGTCAAGATGGAGAGCAGGTAGGCATGCTCCACCTCTTCCAACAACCATAGACAGAATTACAACCAGAACTCAAAAACAAACAACCAGAACCATCAAAAAATTGAGCAATATGGACGTCTGACAACCAAGGATTTAAAGAAGCCACATTTACTCAGACGGGTGGGGTATGGGAGGCATAGTTGCAGTGACAGGGTGAAAAGGCAGTGTCACCAAAAAGCTGATGGGTGGCACAGAATAGAAAGGATGGTCCCATATTCATGTGTGGTGGATAAAAATTGGGAGAAATACCCTGGGGAGGAGGGATCCCAGCCCCAGCCCAGAGCTCCAGCACCAGGAAGGTAAAACCCCCATTATCTCTGGCTATAAAAACCAATGGGGGTTGGGACAGTGGAAGAAGCTGTTAGATTTTCTCTATTTAAAGAATCCACATGGTATTAGAACCTACATAAAGCCCAGGGCAGCAGCTGAAAGGGTGCCAAATGCACTCGGGAAGTAGGAAAAGTGACAGGAAACAGGGTGAATGCCACACAAACCACTAGACCAGGGAGCACATGCCTCCTCTCTGAGCACCCCACCACACACAGCCACAAAGCAATGAATGAAGTAGGTTGCCCCACCCTGGCAACTTCCTAAAGCTCGACCTCACACAATTTACAGATGTCTTTGCTATTTAGGCCAAGCTACTAAGACAGGGAGTAAAAGCAGCTTTACTTAATATACAGAAACAAACAGAGGGAGGCTGCCAAATTGAGAAGACAAAGAAATATGCCCTAAATGAAAGAACAGAACAAAACAGAAAAAGAACTAAATGACATGGAAATAGCTGACCTATCAGATGCCAAGTTCAAAACACTGGTGATAAAGATGCTCAGAGAACTCATAGAGTATGGCAAAATAATAAAGGCAGAAATGAAGGTTACATAAAGTGAAATAAAGAAAATACACAGAAAACCAACAGTGAAGGGTAGGAAGCCAGGATTAAAATCAACAATTTGGATATAAGAAAGAAATAAACATTCAACCAGAACAGAAAGAAGAAACAAGAATTCAAAAAAAGAAGGAGGGCTTAGGAACCTCTGGGTAACTTTAAATGTACCAATATCCAAAACACAGGGGTGCCAGGAGGAGAAGAGGAAAAGCAAGAAATTGAAAAAATAATAAATAATGAAAGAAAATTTCCCTAGTTTGGTGAAGGAAATAGACATACAAGTCCAGGAAGCACAGGGAGTCCCAAACAAGTTGGACGGAAAGAGAACCACAACAAGACACAACATAATTAAAATGTCAAAGATTAAAGATAAAGAGAGAATCTTAAAAGCAACAAGAGAATAGCACAAAGGGGTTCCCATAAGACTATCAGCTGATTTTTCAAAAACATTGTGGGCAAGACGTATTCGAAATGATGAAAAGCAAGGACCTACAACCTAGATTATTCTACCCAGCAAAGCTATTATTTAGAATGGAAGGGCAGATAAAGTGCTTCCCAGATAAGGTAAAGCTAAAGATATTCACCATCACCAAGCCATCATTACATATGTATAAAGGGCCTTATTTAAGAAAAAGATCAAAACTATGATCATTAAAATGACAACAAACTCACAACTATCAATAATTGAATCTAAAAAACATAAACAAAAACCAAGCAAACAACCAGAAAACAAATAGAATCATAGGTACGGAGATCATTTGGAGGGTTATCAGATGGGAGCGGGAAGTGGGAGAATGTAGGAAATGGTACAGGGACTAAGAAGCCTAACTGGCAGCACAAAATAGGCAGGGGGATGTAAAGAATAATATAGGAAAGAGAGAAGCAAAAGAACTTACACATAGGACCCATGTACATGACTTAGTTGGAGACTGCTGGAGGGAAGGAGGATACCAGGTGGAGAGGAGCAAAGTGGGGAAAAGTTGGGACAACTTTAACAGCAGAATCAATAAAAAATATTTCAAGAAAAGTAAAAAAAGACTATGAAGCAAAAACTTAAGAGAAGTAAAAGATGAAAGAACCAACAATCATTGTAGGAGACTATTAATATGCTTTGACAGCTCACAGAACAAATAGGCAAAAAAATTATTAAGTATAGAAAAGACACATGAAAATTAACAAACATGATCTAAGTTACATATACACATAAATACTGAGCCTGGTTACAAGAGACTATATATTACTTTCAGGTCCACGTTGAATATATACCAAATTGACAACATTCTTGGTGATAAAGCCAAGTCTCAACAAACTCCAAAGGACTAAAATCAGAACATGTTCTCTGAGCACAGTGAAATTAATCTAGAAATTTATAAAAAGAATAAGAAGAAAATGCCCAAATGTTCTGATATTTAGCAATATACAGGGGGCAGAGGAGAAATAAAAAAGAAGTGAAATGGTAGTGAAAAAATTCAATAAAAAATAAAACAACAAGAAAAGAAATTTAGCAATGTACTTCTAAAAAGTATAATCACAAAAAATGGTTAAATAAGAAACCACAAAGAAACCTGGTTTTATGAACTGAACAATAAAAATGACATAAAATTATGGGATGCAGCTTTAAAAAAAAAGTGCTTTAAGTGGGAACCTGAGCCTTAAATGCACTTATCAGAAAAGAAAGGTTGAAAATCAATGATTTAAAGACCTATCTCAAAAAATAAGAAAAAATGAGTCACCATGTGGTGAATAAAAGTAAAACATTTTCTCATTCCCGATTTCACAGGAAAAGCTTTTAATATTTCACTATTACATATAACACTTTCTTTGGGTTCTTACTTTTTGTTTTGGTTTTCAGTACTGTATCAGATTAAAAGTTCTCTTTTATTCCTAATTTGTTTTTAAGTATTCTTTGTCTTAAATCATGAATACATGTTTAATTTTCATGAATTCAGGAAATGCGTATGATCCCTCCTCCTTTTCATCTGTTAATAAGGTGAATTATACCAGTTGATTTTTTTCAAATGTAATACTACTCTTAGATTAAGGAAAAATAAAACAAACTTGGTTATAATGTATTGTTCTTTTTTTTCAATATTGCTTGACTCGATTTGTGTGATTTCATTTGTGGCAATTAGATGGTAATTTTCTTTTCTTGTAATTGCTTTGTTGAGTTTTGGTATCAAGGTAACAAAGGACTCAATTAAGTTGGCAAGTATTATATATTTTCTTTGCCTTCTGGAAAAACTCATGTAAGACAGATGTGATTTTCTTCTTCAGTATTTAAAAGAAACACCCAGTGCAGCCATTGCAGCTTGGGAATTTATTTATGAGATTTTTATACTAATTAGAATTTTCTATTTTATGTTTCTCTTTTAATAACTTGTATTTTATCTTAGGAATTTATTTCATCCAAATTTCTAATTTTATTAAGTTGGTCCTAGCATTGTCTTGTTTTCTATTCAATGTCTATAGTTTTGTTAATGTTAAAATTTTCTATTTTACTTATTACTCTTATTAGAGATCTATCCCTTTTTTCCTAGCTTTTTCAAAGTGCCAACTTTTAATTGTTGATTTTTCTCTTTTGTGTATTTACTTTATTAACTTCTGCTCGCTATTAGTTTTCTTTTTCTACTTTTTGAGACAAAAGATATGTTGTTACAATGGCCTTTTAAGGAGGGCACTGCCAACTCCAACCTCAAACTCAAAACTCATTGACCCTTCTCCCACACACTTTAGCAATACTAACTTATTTTGGTTCTTTCTTCCAAAATACCAGGTGCATATTCATCTTAGAACTCTTGTACTTGCTGTTCCCTGCACCTAGTAGGTTTTTCTTCCACCAATTAGTTACACCACTTACTCTCTCACTTCCTTCAGGTCTCTATTCAAACACTACCTCTCTGAAAGGCCTTGCATGGTAACCTTATATGAAATATGACCCTTACACACAGTCACTCCCTATCTGCTTACTCTGCTTTTCTATTTCATAACACTTATGAGCACTTGATTTATATATAATAAGAGTAGGCAATTATTTATGTATCTTTCCCCAATTAGACTATAAATTCCATGGGACAGGGACTTCTGTTTTGTTTATTGTTGTATTTATCTCCAGAGCCTAAAATGGTTCCTAGTTAATAAAGGTGCTAAATGTTTTTGAATAAATAAATACATACACTATTTTTCCAGTGTTCCTAAAGGAGTCAGACAAAAACCAAAAATATAAAGTTGAATAAAACAAAAATTATTTGCAGGTCACTAGAAATTCTAAGGGATCAACACAAAAATTTTAAGAGAACCAGACAGAGACAAGATGAATATGTAAAAATCAGTTTTCTTATACAACTAGCCACAGCCAGATTTAAAATGTAAATATTTTTGTACAACATCAAAAAATCTAAAATATATAAACTATATTCAAACTGTGTAAGAACCATAGCAAGAAAACTATCAAGCTTTTCCTAAGAGCATGAAATACTGGGTTGGCAAAAATATTTGTTTAGTATTTTTCCATAAGATGGCTCCAGTAGTGCTTAGTTATCTTTAACATCATTTGAAACAATTTTATTAGATTGTATTATGACAGCTGTCACATCAGTATGCATTTTAAAAAATCAAAATTGGTAAATTTCTGTGCAGCTACTTTGACATTTAAGAGGGAAGAAGATATGCAACATTTTTTTTGGGCATATTATGCTTTATTATTTCAAGAAAGGTAAAAATGCAACTAAAATGCAAAAAAAGATCTGTGCAGTGTATGGAGATGGTGCTGTGATTGATTGAATTTGTCAGAGGTGGTTTGAGAAGTTTCTTGGTACTACCGACATTTTGGCCAAATAATTATTTGCTGTGGGGCTGTTCTATCCATTGCAAGATGTTTAGCAGCACCCCTGGCCTCTACCCACTAGAAGCCAATAGCAGGAGATAGCTGACATACTCAAAATATCCAAATCAATCAAGTTATTGGTAAAAATGAAAAATGAACTTTTTGGCCAACCCAATAACATTTGAATAAATGAGGACAAATTATGTCACTAGATGGTGACATTCAATCTTACAAAGACACAAGTTCTTCCCAAAATACGTATAGCATACCTTTTCAGTGAAAATTCTACTATGTTTTTTGGTGGGTAGGGAAACTGACTAATTTTGGTTTGTTTTGAAAAAAATAAAGAGGGCCTTGGCTGGTGTGGCTCTGTGGGTTGAGTGCCAGCCTACAAACCAAAGGGATGCTGGTTTGATTCCCAGTCAAGGCACATGCTTAGGTTGCAGGCTAGGTACACAGTTGGGGGTGCACGAGAGGCAACCACACATTGATGTTTCTCTCCTCTTTTCCTTCCCTTTCTCTCTCTAAAAATAAACAAATAAAATCTTAAAAAGGAAAGGTCTAAGAATTAAGAAATTTTTGGAAAAGAATAATGAATGGAGATTTCTCTCTATGGCAGCAAATTTCAACCTTTTTGATCTCATGGCACAAATACTAATTACTAAAATTTTATGGTATACCAAAAAATATATTTTTTGCTGATCTGAGGAAAAAAAGGTATAATTTTGATTCATTCACACCGGATGGCGATTATTGGGTTGGCTATTGTTCTTTTTTAAATTTGACAATCTAAGGGAAATGAGATCAATGTCCCTGACTAAATAGTCAGGTGTTGCGGCACACTGGTTAAAAATTGCTGTTATCAAAATGGAATATTAAACTAAAATAATGAAAACTTAGTACTGGCCTGGAAATAAACAAAAAGATAAATGCAGGTGAGATGCAGATCTGAACACCTGAGATTGTCTCAGAGGCTTCTCAAACGTACCCCTGACTAAACTGAAAGCATTCCTTTCCCTTCTGCATTCTGCAAAACTTCCAGTGCAAGTCCACTTAGATGGCACAATATCCACTTAGATGTAAATCAGAAACTTGGGAATCATCTTTACTTTTACTCCTCAAACCAAACAACCAATTATTCAAACCCAACATCTGGCTGTGTTATAGATTTTACCACCTAAATATCTCTCACGACTTACATCCACCGCCACAATCCCAGTTTAAGTTACCATTGGTTCCTGTTTGATCATTGCCTTGGCCTCTCATTAGATCCCCCACGCTCACTTCTGCCCCCTCCAATTTGTTCTCCAAACTACAAACAGTGTGACCATTTTTAAAATAGTTCATTTGTTACTGTTATTTTTCCCCATTACCATTCATTCCCCTTATACCCCTTTCAGCTGGACACCTCCTCTCCCCACTGCAATTACCATACACATACAGCATAATCTTTCAAAAATCACAACTGTGCTGATGTAATTGCCACTTAAAATTCTTCAATGTCTCTTCCCCTGATATTAAGACAGAAACCAATCTCCTTAATTAGTCTATAATAATAGTTCATTCAGGGGTAAAACAGACTTCAGAGAGCTGCCAATGTACTAGGACATACCCTCAAACAGAATTAATCTGGGGATGAGGAGCCTCCTTAAAAGAAACAAAACAAAACAAAACAAAACTGGCTGGTGGCACAGTGGATAAGGGCCAAGCCTGTGAACCTAAAAGTTGCTGGTTTGACTCCCAGCCAGGGCACATAACCAGGTTGCAAGCCAGGTCTCCAGCCAGGTCTGTAGCTGGAGGCAGGTGAAAGACAACCATACACTGATATTTCTCTCCCCCTCTGCCTTTTTCCCTTCCCCTCTCTCTAAAAATAATAAATATAATCTTTAAAAAAACCCAAAATCAGCAAACAAACTTGGCTAGTAAAATGACTAGAGTACTTTTAAATCTCAACAGTTTGGCCCCTGCCTATATTTCTGGTCTCATTTCACTCCATGCTCAAGGATCTTTAACTGGCTTTGTGTTCCCTGTTTAGGAACTTTGCTACTTCAGGACTTGCCTAAGTGCTAGTCCCTCTGCATGGACTTCCCTTCCTAAACCTGCTTCAAGGTCCTTAGAAAATCCTTCTCTGAACTGTAGAAAAAGGCCAGATATCTTTATAATTCTCTCTCAAACAAATTCTTCAGTTTCCATATAATTTTAATCGTCACATGCGTGGGTCTTTCCCATTAGTAAATTCCATGAGGGCAAGGATTGTATCTGTTTTTGTTTACCACTGCACTCACAATGCCTAGAACTGTGCCCAATAAATAATGGGTGCTCAAAAAAGTTTTGCTAAACAAGTTGAATCTATTTTAATTACTGAATAGTACTAAAAGAGTGATGTCTTCTGGAGCAACTGGTGAAATTTAGTACAAGACCAACTAATTGTGATTCCAGTGCCTTAGCTACCCCTTCCCCTCATAAGGGGCAGGGAATTCTCAAATCTAAAGTTATATACAGGTGGGGCAGGGGAAAGCAGTGGGGTAAAAATGGGATAAATGTAATACAACAACAATAAAATAATTTAAAATAAATAAAATTATATACAATATGCTATCTGTTCCTAATGAATAAATTTGTTAAGTCAATCAGCTTACTTTTAAATAATCAGTTTGAACCCTTGGAGAATATGATAACATAGATTAAAGTAAATGACTTTTTCCTCTCCAGGCTGATCATCCATTAATAAAATATTATTCTATTCAGGAATATATGGATCTTAATTCTCCATTATTTTAAGGCTTTACTTCTGGTAATGGAAAACAAAAAAGTTTTTCTTAGTCTTTCAGTACTTACAAGTGAAGGAACTGTGAATATCTGAACCGAGAGGTCTGCGACTGAAAACTCTCTGTCGTGGTCATCTGTCACATAATCACTCTGCAAACGTTCATAGTTCTATTAGGAAGGGAAAAAAAGGCAAGGAGTGCCAGCTATCAGTTACAAAGAAAAGGCAAGCACTTACTCACCAGAGTAGGTACGGTGAAGAACTGGACAGATAGAGCAGTCACGGACACTGCTCGCTCATGATCATCCTCCATAAAATTTCTCTGCAACTGCTGGTAATTCTAAACAACAAGGGGGAGATTCACCTCTAATCCACATTGGCCAAGTGCTTTAGGATTATAACGAAAAGTCAGTGCTGGAGGAGTCAATGAACTAACACTACAGGAATCATAACTGGAATGATTTCTACCAAATCAACCATATAAACATTAATTCCCTAGACAATCTGTTCAAACACAAATGGCAGTTTATAAACTGAGATAGAAGTAACAGCTACTAAAATTCTGGGGTATGATTACAAACCGGTGGGGCTAAACCAGAGTGTTTTATACTGTTACTGATAAAACCACACATGTGCTTCTTCTGAATGCAATGAGTAGAATCACTTGATGGCTGTTTCAAAGTACACATGCTTGAGCCCCAATCCTGGTGAATCTGCTTCAGCAGATTTGAAAGTAGAACACAAACATGTATTTTGAAAGAACTCCCCAAGTGATTCTTATGCATTTCCTTGCTTAAGAACTCCAATTTAGCCCTGGCTGGTAGCACAGTGGATAAGGCACTGGCCTTCGAACCCAAGGTCACTGGTTTGATTCCCAGCCAGGGCACATAACCAGGTTGCAAGCCAGGTCTCCCGCCAGGTCCGTAGCTGGAGGCAGGTGAAAGGCAACCATACACTGATGTTTCTCTCTCTCTTCCCCTCTCTCTAAAAATAATTAAATAAAATCTTTAAAAATAAGAACTCCTGATTTAGGTGAATTAAAACAAAATCCAAAAAATAAAACAAAATAAAAAAATAGCTTGCTCATATTTTGCTAAAGGGAGAAGAACATAATTTAACAGTATCAACAATCCAGAGCTTGGGACTGTTAAATCACATCCATATGTATTATTCATTTCAACTAAGATGATCTCTTCCTTACATAAGTTTTAACAGAAATAACACCATAATTCACAATGGAATAGGTTTATATTCATTTATCATTTCATACACACTATGGAGATGGATATCCATATTATCATGGCAGATGATGAACAAGAAAAGCCTCACTGAATTTTATTCTACTGAGATAAAAAGGTAACTTATGAAGTTTCTTAGAATTTAAAATCAATACAATGATATATTATTATTTGCTGCCATATTTACAAAGCCTGGGTATAATCATCGGCAACAGTTACTCTGTATATAACCTTTTGTGTAATCTTCAAGTCTGAGAAACTACTTACCTTTGCAAATCGAATAGCAAACAGTTTCTTATATTTCAAATCCATAAGTAGACTGGTCATGAATAAGTGATGATACACACTCCTAGCACCTTTTATAAAAAAGAGCAGATGTAAGATAAGGATATATAAAATGAGCTAAAAATTATATTCCCGAAGTTTTTATATGGTCAACTCTATTTTAAATCTCAAGAACAAATCTCTACACGTGTTTCTTAGTGTAAAATATTTACAATCTGCTTCTTAAAAAATCATTTTCCCCCTAAATATAGTTTCTAACAGAATATAAAGATTATTTAATTTAGATAATGGACCCCCAAATCTGCCCCCCACAAAAGAGTAAGATTGCATGTGCTAATTCTAAAGCCATACTTACCAAAATATCCTCCCAAATGAAAACAAAACAAAACACCTTTAACAGCCCTAACTGGTGTGGCTCAGTGGGTTGGGCAGTGTCCCATCAACCAAAAGTTTGCCAGTTCAATTCCCAGTCAGAGCACGTATCTGGGTTTCGGGTCAGGTTCTTGGTTGGGGGCATTCAAGAGGCAGCCATTCAATGTTTCTCTTCCTACCTTTCTCCCTCTCTTTCCCTCTCTCTAAAAACAAACTTTAAAAATATTCTAAAAAAATAAAATAAACCTTTAACATCCTAGTTACCTATGTAGGTTCCCCAATACTTTGAACGTAGTTAAGAGATTCACCTTTCCATAATTTGGAATCATTAAGCATCAATCTATCCACAAGAGAAGAGTTTTCACCATCTGCTCCTTCCTGTAAACCAACTTGACATAAAATTCGGCGAAGACCATCTTAAAACAGAAGAAACATAGTCATGAAATAGTAATTTCCATATTAAAATAAAATGACATTTTAGTAGAAATGTTCAAATGGACCTATGGAATTTTACATGTTCTATTAAAGTGCAAATTTACTCAGAAGTAAACATATTAACTATTTTATTCACATTTGCATAAAAAGAAAATTTCCAAATCTTGCATTATTCACCAACTTCTAGTCCAGAACATAAAAATATGTCCTTTACAAAGGCAATGATGCCCTATGCTATAAAGAGTTTAACAAGCAAAGTATACAAAACTACTGAAATATTGTTCATATTATAGCAAAATTGTATAGGCATAATATCAAACTATGCTACCATTTTTAAGAAAGAAAGCATGACCTCAGTGCTGTAATATACACCAGTCCTTTTTATTATTGTCATGCAAAATATTCATCATTAAACGAAACTTCATTAGGTATCTATCTATGTGGACCTACTATGTGAGAGGCCCTAGAAAACAAATTCCTACAACCTCTAAATGCTAAACTTAAAAAAAAAAAAGAGTTGCTCAAACACTGATATAATCATTAACATAACCAAAACTAACTTTTTGTTTCATAATTATCACCAAAAGCATTGTTTTTAGCTTCTACAAGCATGCAAAATAATCAGAAAGAATGAGTAATTTTTACTATAGCACATACTTGGCATACAGGTACACAAAGGAAAACACTGAAACTTAAAAAATATGAGGATAAGAAAATAATTGGAAAGACATTTATAAGGCAAGCAAACATGTTCTCCTAAATATCCACACCTTATTTTTACCTGTCAGTTCACAGTGTGACAATGTTCTAAGAGCCTTTCCATACATTTCAGAAATTTTCTTTAGAATGTCACTTATCCAAACCACCTCTCTTGCCTGAAGTATAGTATGACAACATAGCTTTGATCCATTCCTGTTTTACCCTGTAGTGTTTTAAACCAAACTTGTATTTTTGGCATTGAACATAAGGATTCTAATTCTGTTACTATTAAAAAGGTGATCTAATTTATATATTGTGGGGAAAAAACCCCTAAATGAGTAACTTCAAATTTACAAATTTTCAGTTGCATATTATTGGAAACCGGAAGCTGCAGGAGTCAAAACAAAGATATCAACATTCATGTTTTGTTCTTTAAAGTGCTAACCATTTGGGTTTTATTTATAGTAGCATTTTCCAGCTTGCTAAGTGAAAGAGTTCCACAGACGCTCCGTTAAAAAAAAAAAAGGTTCTTTTATCAAGTTGTGATATTTAGTTTCATTAGCATGTTCAAGTCATTCACAATTGTTAAAACCCAATGTATTCTGCACTTACATGGACACAAAATCCTTTGTATACATATTTTCAAAATTCTGTGGGTCAAAATTGGAGAAACATGATTTTCTGTGCATAAAGATTCTAAGATGGTATTTTAAAATGTGAAATTAAAGCAAAAGATTATTTCACTTGATACTTTTTCAAAAAGTTTTGCAAGGGCATTTTAAAGCCAAGTAGCATAAGCTTTTATGAACCTACCTGAATAGCCAATAACGTTTCCCAGCCAAGACAAAATTTTCAAACCAAAATTCTGATGCGCAACAATAGATGAATGCATAACTTGAACTTTAAGTGGCTTTGTTTGTCTACTGGTGTTTCTCTTAAAAAAGAAAGAGCAGGATGAAAAGACAAACTTAAAAAGGCTATTTTATAGAAGACTTAGTACTTTTATTTCACATAAATACAAAGTATTATTATTAAAAATTTTATTTATTATTTTTCAGAGAGAGGGGAAGGGAGAGAGGCAGAGAGGGAGAGACACATCTATATATGGTTGCTTTTCACCTGCCTCCAGCAACGGACCTGGCTTGCAACCTGGTTATGTTGCCCTGGCTGGGAATTGAACCAGCAACCACTGGGTTTGCAGGCGGGTGCCTTATCCACTGTGCCACCAGCCAGGGCTGTATTATTATTATTTTTAAACATTATACTTATTTTTAGAAAGGGTAAGGGAGGGAGAAAGAGAAGGAGAGAAACATCAAGATACAAGGAAAACATCCATCACGTTTAGGTTGTCTTTCATGCACCCCAACCAGGCACCTGACCTACAACTCAGGCATGTGCCCAGACCTGAAATGGAACTGGCAACCTTTCAGTTTTAGGGACAATGCCCTTCACTGAGCAACACCATTAGGGCCATAGTGTTATTATTTTTATTTTGTTTATAACAACAAGCCTAATGGGTATGAAGTGGTGTCTTGTGTGATCTTTCTTTGCATTTCCCTAATGATTAGTAATGTTGAGCAT
This sequence comes from Noctilio leporinus, assembly GCA_004026585.1. Taxonomy (NCBI): domain Eukaryota; kingdom Metazoa; phylum Chordata; class Mammalia; order Chiroptera; family Noctilionidae; genus Noctilio; species Noctilio leporinus. The sequence goes on from PVIW01003824.1 coordinate 106,466, forward strand.
GCTTTTATGTGCTTATTGGAAATCTGTGTATCTTTGTAGAAATTAGTCTACCAAAACTTTTCATTTACCATGGACCTTCCCCTTAATTTTTTAGATCATCTTTCTACCTGCCCATTTCATCCCACCTCTATAACCCACATTAACAAAGTACATCTTTACAAATTTTCTCCATCTGTACATGCTGTGTATGTATATATTGGAAAATTTTTGATTTATAAAAATGGGATACTATACATACTCTTGTGCATCTTTGTGTTAACAGGTATTTTGGGTTAATGACTCATAATATTCTGTGGTGTGGATTTATTCAAACATCCTCTAGAGAAGGGCATTCATAGTCCCTGTGTTTTCAGTCTTCTGTGACTACAGAACAAGTAGTACTAAACATTTTTGTACACACACTTATCGGTGCTTCTATTTCTATTGGATAAATAACTAGGAGCAGTAAAACTTAAACAGATGTTATTACATTGTTTTAAAAAATGCTGTAGCAATTTACTTTTATGAGTATTTCCATTCTCTGCCAGAAAGGTATTTTATCAGTTATTTCTCTAGTCTGAAGGGAATGAAATCTCCCTGTCATTTCACTGATTACTTGAGAGTTTGAGTCACATTTCATATATATTGACCAAGTATATTTTATCTGTTGTGATTACTTTTTTGTATCTTATGACCATTTTTCTGTTTCATTGTTTGTTCCCTACTTGATAATCTATGAGCTCTGTTTACCATAAATATTGCATGTCTACCCCATGTGTTAGAAATAATTTTCTAAGTCTACTATTTATCTATTTACTCTGTTTATAGAATATTTTGCTTTGAAATTTTTTTATGTAGTCAAAGAACATTTCTCTTCTAACTCCTTGGGTTTTTAGTCTTGGTTAAGAAGCTCTCCTCAACCCTTATAATTACCTGTGGTTTTCTAGATTTTCCTCATACTAGTATCTATTTCTGGATTTTCTATTCTATATTAATGAATGTACCTATGTAAACACCACCAGATGTTACAAGCACTAACTTTTTAAAAAGGAAAAATTTAAATACTACTGAACATAAGTTATAAAGCAACAATTAAAAAAAGAAAAATACCCTTTTACCCAGATTCATCTATTCTAAACATTTTATTGCAACTGGTATCTTATTTGCACGTTATCTTTCTCCATGAACAGACAAATATAAACATTTGCTTTAAAAAACCCAAACCATTGACGGTAAATTATATGCCCCATGTATCATGTCTCCTTATCCCTAAATACTTTAGGAAATAGTTCCTAGGAACGAGAATATTCTTTTACACAATTGCAGAACAGTTTCTGGTGCATTATTATTGAATATGTCCAAATATCAAGGAAGAATTTCTTAAATAAGACACAAAATATACAAATCATAAAGAGCAACATTTTGTTACAATAAAATTTAAAGCTTTGGGCCCTAGCTGGTGGCACAGTGGATTGGCGCAGGCCTGCAAACCCAAAGGTCGCTGGTTTGATTCCCCAGCCAGGAGGCACAGCCAGGTTGTAAGCTAGTTCTCCAGCCAGGTCCATAGCTGGAGGCAGGTGAAAGGCAACCATATATTGATGTCTCTCCCCCTCCCTCCCTTCCCCTTTCTCTAAAAATAATAAGTAAAAAATCTTAAAGAAAACATTTGAAGCTCTGGCTCAACAAGAGGCACTAGAAACAAAACTTAAAATAAGTCTCATACTGGGCAAAGATATTTGCAACAAAAGATCAGAATTCAGAGCACTTTTAAAATAAGTTTTAAAAAAGGCCACCCAATATGGATAAAAAATATAAATAGAAAATTCACAAAAACTTAAATGATCAATACAATAAATATAAATTAAGATACTCTATAATGAAGGCAACACAAATTTTAATTCACAAGATGCCATTCATCCACATCAGATTGGAAAAATTTAACAGTATAGTTTTGACAAAGCTGTGCAAAAATGGGAACTCTCATAACTGATGGTGAAATGCAAATGGGTATTACCATTTCAGAGGCTAACTTGGCAAAATGTAATAAAGCTGAAAATACTCATACCCTAGCAACTCAGAAATCCTATTTTCGGTATAAACCCTAGAGAAACTTTTGCATCTTTGCAACAAGATAATAAAATAGCTAATGGAACTTTTTGCTAGTCAATATCCTTAGCATTCATCAACAGGAGAATGGAAAAATCATGGTATAGTCATCAATGAAATACTTTACAGGTGTATGTATTAACACAGATAAATCTAGAAACCACACTGAACTGAAAAAGCAAGTTGCAGTATAAAATGTAATGTTTAAAGGTCTCCAAATCAACATTTAATGTTGACAGATATTTATTTATTTATTAAAGATTTTATTTATTATTTCCAGAGAGAGGGGAAAGGAGAGAGCAGTGAAATGGAGAAATGCCAAAGTATGGTTGCCTTTCACCTGCCTCCAGCCACAGACCTAGTTGGAGACCTGGCTTGCAACCTGGTTATGTGCCCTGGCTGGGAATCGAACCAGTGAACTTTGGGTTCGCAGGCTGGTGCCTTATCCATTGTGCTATCAGCCAGGGCTTGCAGACATATTTAATAGATGAAGTATAAAGGTACGCATGAGAATGAGAAAATAGATTCATGAAAATAGTTATCTTTAGTCTCTAGAGAAGGAAGAAGGGAAATGAGATGAAGGAATAATACAGGAGCCTCTATGCTATTTCATTTATTTAAAATAAGTATAAAAAAATAATGTATATAATATGGATACACAGGTTTCATTGTGCTATTTCTATTTTTAGCTATATTAAAAACATTTTACAATATACAAAATAATTTTTTAAAGGATGTTTACATAAAACGCAGTTACATGTAGTGAAAAATAATAAATGCTAACTTCAAAAAAAATTAAAATGGAAATTTTAGAGAAATAACACATATATTAAATGCTATTAAGATATGCAACATATCTTATATGTTATATAAGATACCAAGAACAGCCTTGGTTGGTGGCACAGTGGATAAGGCACCAGCCTGTGAACCCAAAGGTTGCTGGTTTGACTCCCAGCCAGGGCACACAACCAGGTTGCAAGCCAGGTCTCCAGCCAGGTCCGTAGCTGGAGGCAGGTGAAAGGCAACCATACATTGATGTTTCTCTCTCTCTGTGCCTCTCTCTCTTCCCCTCTCTCTGAAAACGATAGATAAAATCTTTAAAAAAAACAAGACAAACAGCAAAAAACTTTCTAAGATGTCTCCGATGAAGAAATTAAGGAGACAGAAAATATATATACCTCATCTAAACATTTATTTTCTATATTAATCTTACACAGCTTTTAAAATACTAGATAGAGCAATAATGCAATCCTCAATAAACTTATCTTCAAACATGCTTTTGGCTGATGTTGGATTTACACTCATGAAGGCAGAAAAATGTTTTCATAAATGCCAAAATATGGAACTAGTTTTAAACTAATAAAAAATAAGTGTAGCCATGTTTTTCAATGTATGGTTGCCTTTCACCTGCCTCTAGCCACGGACATGGCTGGAGACCTGGTGTGCAACCTGGTTATTATGTGTCCTGACTGGGGAATCGAACCAACAACCTTTGGGTTCACAGGCCGGTGCCTTATCCACTGCGCCACCAGCCAGGGCCTGCCATGTTTTAAAATTACTTACCACAATTATTAATCTTGCTTGTTCACAATACCTGAAGTCTCCATATCGAACAGACCTACGTCCCTGTAAACAAATATTTAAAATTAACTTGTAAAAATACTGTCCTCAGTATTAATAACTTCTGAATCAGTAAACAAATAACTATACTTCAGCATCCAACTCTGACCAATTTTTAATATTTACAACATCGATTCTATTCACAGATGAAAAGTGAAATTATTTTCTTTCAAAGCTATCCCAACATTTTCAAGTTATTAATAAATGTATTTTCTTAAATAATAAAACATTTATTCTTTTAGGCTGCTATAATTTCTTTTTTTTTAACTAGCTTAAGAAAGTCATTTATTTAGGATCATGAAGGCAAATATTGTCACTGTTTCTCTCTGGGGATATAGCATAGTACTTGGGCTGCTATCATTTCTATTTTCATAACTGAATATTTCTAATGACTGGGCAGAATGAGGGCAAGTATATATATATATTTTCTCCTAAACTTTCTATCTGCCAGAAGCTTATCATTATACCCAATATACCCAATATACTATATTCAGGACAATATTCAAAAGAAATTAAAAAAATAGCCTAGACCTAAAGAACTCTATATATTCAGGGAAAACTTACCTGTAGTGAAAGTTCAACTTATGTGACATCAATATAATAAAATTACTTACATCTCGATCTACTGTAGTTGCAAAGCTAATGGCTTCTTTCTGTGTACAGTTAACAGCTTTCTGAAGAGTATAAATAACTTGTTCATAGGTATGAACCTCATCATTAAACAGCATGCAATAGTAAGTATCACTCTTCTCTCTGTGGAATAAAATATTGCTATATTACCTATTTGCAAATTTCTTGCTCTAGGCTGATTTATTAAGAACATACTTTATTCTAGGGAATGTGCTAGGCACTAACTATAAAAAAGCCATCCATGGTCCCCATTGCTCTAGGACACTACTGTTTGGTAAGGAAGATAGATACTGGAGAATTAATTCTACGTGAACTGGCTTTCATCAAGAGTAGGATGCTAGAGCTGAATAAAAGAGGTCTGAGAGTTCAAAAAGAAACTGCTAGAGAAGTAATCTGAGACCCAAAGTCAGAGGTCCTTAAAAGGGGAAATTCTCTAGCCCCCATAGTCAACTATTTAACTATAATGTCTAGAGACAATTTTGGTTGTGTGATGGGGACAGTAGTGCCACTGGCATCTAGTAGGGAAGGATCAGAGATGCTGCTAAGTACTCTACAATCCACTGGACAGTCCCCACAATGAAGAATTAATCTGGCCCCCAAATGCCAGCTGTACCAAGACTGAGAAACCTTGGGCTAGAGGAAGGTATAAACAAGGCTCTGAGGTGTCAAAGGTAAATGTAAGAAACTGGAGCACAGGGTGGAAGGGGCAGATGAGTCTGGAAAGAGGCAGAAATCTAAAAGACCTTATAATGAATTTTGATTACACCACCCTAAAGGCAATCAAGGATCTGAATAGGAGATATGATCAATTTGCCTAACAGTGTGGAGAATGCATTGTGAGGGACAAGACTGGATATGGCAATCCAGTTAGGAAGCCTTATGGTCCAAAAATGAAATTAATGTAATTTAAACTAGGATAGGAGTAATGGAGATGAACAGAAGTAGAACAATTTGATAAAAGGAGAACCAGTTGGACTTGTCATCTAAATGGATATGAATGATTCAGGTTTCAGGGTAGATGGAATGCCACCTTCTAAGATGGGAAAACAGTACAAGAGAAGCAAGCTGGATTCTTTTCTTTTACGCTAATGCCCTGAACCTACAGATTAAACAAAAACAACAACAACAAAAAAACTCCTCTATTCTCTAGGGTCTCAATTTGGATCTCAGGTCAATGTTTCCCACCTTGAAGTACATGAAGATAAAGTCATGAGGTACAAAGTCATTTTCATAAAGGCATAACACCTCATTTTATTAAAACACTTAACTCACAACTAATTATCTGAAACATCATTGAGAAAGCAAAAAGGAAACACCACCAATGTACTTCAAACTCACTTCAACTTGTATTAAATCATAACTATGAAAACAATTCCAACAAGCCTGGTTAGAATTAAGAGAAGACTGCTTAGCCAGCACATTCACAAGGAAAAGTTAGCCCTTAACCTTTACAGAGCTATGATAGAATATAGTTTCCAGTCATAAGTCCGTGACCTCCTCAATAATCTAAGTATAAATGGTAAATATGTTCGATGTACACTAAAAGAAACTCAAAGTATAAAATATATTTTATAACATTTAAGAATCAAAATGGATAAAACTGAGTTTGAGGAGGTTGGGCATTAAGTCAAGTCAAAATACTCGTATAAAAGAACTCATTCTCTAATCATATCTAATAGACAAAACAAAAAGAACTGTCAAATTAACTTACCAGTTTTATCACACACAGAAGAGAAAGCCGACAGTGTTAAAACCAGTGGTAGAAATTTGATGTGGCTTAAATATGGCTATTAACCAACTAAATCAAACAGCCAGCAGGGAAAAACTGCTAACAAGTGGACTATACATATTTTATACATATTTTAAAAGTATAAAATCAAGGTTATTGTCCTGCTGAAAATTATTACAAAAGAAATGATTATGTTCTATCTTAGCTCTATTATAGTTAATATGAAAAATTTAAAATGCTTACAAAATTAAGTTTGAGCAAGTACAAATATAAAAAATAAATGGGTTATGCTTACACCAGCTCTAAATCTGCTGGCAGTTCACTTCCTTTTTCCCAGGTTAATAGCTCTACTGCATAATGAAACATAATAGCAAAAATGTTGTAAGCTCTTGCTATCACATCTTCTGGCAAATGAACAAGAGGGTCCTGAAAAAAAGAACATTAAAATAAATGCAACCTTGTTAAAGGCACATTAATTCTCCTCTTTCCCATTCTGCCTCCACCCCTCAAAATACAACTATAAAAAGCAGATTTTGCAGTTTCAGTTTCTCTTCAATTTCATCCAATACATTACATCTTACCAAATCAAAAGCTTCCTAAAACATTTTGTTCATTATAATCTTAATTCCTAAAATCAACTGAACCAAAATATCCAATGGCACTCCAATGCCTAATGAATAAATTTAAAAACTTTAGAATTGACATTCCAGGATCTTTAAAACCTAACATCAAATCATCTTTATACCTTCAGATCTTATAAATCCCTAATTTCCAGAATAAACAAGGAATGCTATCTAAAGGACAGACAACCAATATTTAGTTTAGGTGTATAAAGGAGAGCCTGATTTTAAGAATTGTAAAGGGGAGAAGTCAACATGGTTATAAAACTGCTTCTTGATGTTGTAAGAATCACTGACATGTTGTGTATGCATGTAACAGGTACCTTCCTACTTTAGATTTAATGATAAGTTACTGAATTTCTAGGCTAATGTAAAAAAGCATTACTATAAACACATACCAAGTTTACCATGGTATCATTCAGTCAAGGTTGATAACACATTTTTTGCTTTCTAAATCCTTACCAGAGGATATGTTTATTGATTTTACAGAGGAAGGGAAGAAAAGGGTAGGGAAAAAGGGAGGGAGAGAGAGCAACATTGGTGTGAGGGATAAGCATCAGTTAGTTGACTCCTGCATGCACCCTAGCCAGGATCAAACCTGCAACCCTTTGGTGTATGGGATGATGATGCTCCAACTAATAGCCATCCATCCATGGAAAAAAAATTTAAAGTATATTTTATTGATTATGCTATTACAATTGTCCCAATTTCTATTCCCTTTGGGCCTCTCCACCCAGGACACCCCTTCCCCCCTGCAATCCCACCTCATGAGTTTATGTCCGTAAGTTCCTTGATTTCACCCATTTCTGTATTATTCTTAACTTTCCCAACAATCTTGTATCCACCAAATATGTTTCCTAATCAATCTCTGCACCATTTCCCCATTTCTCCCTCTTCCTCCTCCCAGCTAATAACCCTCCAGTGATTCCCATACTTATGATTTTGATCCTGTTGTAGTTGTTTGCTTAGTTTTTGCTTTCATTTATTTTTAGGTTCTGTTGTTGATAGTTGTGTTTGCTGTCTTTTTAAAAATTTTCATAATTTTGACCCTCTTTTTCTTAAATGAATTCCTTTAACATTTCATATAATAATGGCTTGGTGATGATGTTTTCTTTATCATGTTTGGGAAACACTTTATCTGCCCTTCCATTCTAAATGATAGCTTGAATGAATAGAGTAATCTTGGTTGTAGGTTTTTGCTTTTCATCATTTCGAATACTTCTTGCCTGCAAAGTTTCTTTTGAGAAATCAGCTGATGGTGTTATAGGAACTCCTTTGTAGGTAACTCTCTGCTTTTCTCTTGCTGCTTTTAAGGTTGTCTCTTTATCTTTAACCTTTGGCATTGTAATCTAGATGTGTCTTGGTATGGTTCGATTTGGGTCTAGCTTGCTTGGGACTCTCTGTGTTTCCTGGACTGGTATGTCTATCTCTCACCAAATTTGGGAAGTATTCCTTCATTATTTTTTCACACAAATTTTCAATTTCTTGCTTTCTCTTCTGATACCCCTATGATCTGGATGTTGGCACAATTAAATGGTCCCAGAGGTTCCTAAGCCTCTCTTCATTTTTTTCAATTCTTGTTTCCCCTTCAGTACTGGTTGAGTGTTTTTCTTATGTACTACATCACTGACTTGAACCTGTTTTCCTTCCCTTAACCATTGGTTTCATGTAGATTTTCCTTTGTTTCACTTAGCATGGCCTTCCCTTCTTCCCTTCTGCATCTGCCGTACTGATGCATATCTTCCAAGTCTGTGAGCATCTTTATCACCAGCATCTTAAAACTATGTGTCTGTTAGGGTGGATATCTCCTCATCGCTTAGTTCTCCCACTGGAACCTTGATCTGTTCCATTTTGGGGGCCATACTTCTCTGTCTCCTCAACTTGACAGGCTCCTATGTTTTTGCCTCTATGTCCTAGGTAGTGCTGTTGCACCTGTTACATTGTAAGTGGCAGAGCCTTATGTATGTCAGTAGGGGTGACCTGGTTCACTATGTTGTGGCGCTGTGTGTGAGGGAGGAGTCTGAGAAGAAACAATGCTGCCTGCCTAGCACTTGCTCCTTTTCCAGGTACTTCTCCTACTTCCCATATGAGACTGGTGCCTCTCTAGCTGTTGCCCTGGCTGTGGTTCCCAGAGTGGGTGGGTCTGTGGGTGTTCCAGTGCCATGGGGGCCCTCTAAGTAAGCAGACTCTGCAGAGAGACCGGCTGTACATTATCAAATGCTTTTTCAGCATCTATTGATAATATCATATGGTTTTTGTTTTTCATTTTGTTTATGCGGTGTATTACATTTACTCATTTGTAAATATTATACTATGCTTGTATCCCTGGGATGAATCCCACTTGATCATGGTGTATGACCTTTTAAATTCTGATCTTGATTATTCCCTTCCTTCTACTTGCTCTGGGATTTGTTTGTTGTTGTTCATCTAGTTCTTGTAGCTTTATGGTTAGGTTGTTTACTTGAGATTCTTCTATACTTTTCAGGTAGCCCTATATTGCTATGAACTTCTCTGTTAGGACTGCCTTCCCTGTGTCCCATATGTTTTGAGCTGTTGGGTGTTCATTTTCATTTCCAGAAACTTTCTGATCTCTTCCTTGATGTCGTTGTTAACCCTTTCATTATTTAATAGCATGGTATTCAGTCTCCATGAATCAGAAAGCTTTTGGTTGTTCTCCTTGATGTTGGCTTCTAGTTTCAAGCCATTATGATCTAAGAAGATGCCTGATATGTTTTCATTTTTCTTGAATTTGTGGAGGCTTGTCCTGTGTTCTACCACATAGTCTATCTTTGAGAATGTTCTATGTGCATTTTAAAAGAATGTGCAATTTGCTTCTTTGGGGTGAAAAGTTCCATATATATCAATTAAGTCCATTTAATCTAGAGTGTTTGTTCAATGCCACAATATCCTTGGTGTTTCTTTGCTTGGAAGATCTGTGCACTGTTGATAACAGGGTGTTAAAATCCTCTAATACAAATGTGTTACTGTTGATATCCTTCTTGAAATCCTCCAAGATTTTCCTTCTACAGGGTGCATGAGATAAAGTGGCAAAAATTTTTAGTAAAACAAACATACCACAGAAAGTGTTATATTTTGAAATAAATTTATTCTTATATATAAATACATAAACATAGTCATTATTTGTTAATTGTTCAAAAATGTCTCCATTTGCTGCAATAACAGACTCGATTTGACTTAGGAATCTTGAGTACACTTTAACTTTTCTTTATCCATGGACATCATAATGTTTTCAATCTTAGCTTTAACAGCCTCTTTATTGGAATGAGATTGTTTATTAACTTCTCTTACACAAATGCTCCATACATAAGAGTCTAAAGGATTTGCATCTGGTGAACTAAGTGGCCAGATTTCCTTTGACTAGAATTCAGGAACACTGACTGAGAAATTCTTGCACCTTTTTGGTGTCCATTTGTGACTTGCTTCATTCATGGTATAACTATTTCTCTCAAAATGTCAGCAGTCACCTTCAAGCCTTGTGGAAACAAATGCAGGGTCATGATACCTCTTTCATTGCTGACAACACCTAACACCATCACTTGTAGCAGGAAATTTCATTTTCATGACCACTGGGACATCAGGATCAGCATTATGCACCTTTACATTGTAAACTGTACGTAATGGGATATTATTGAATGAAGTCTTCAATTTTCTTAGCAGTTCACCCTGCATGCAGTCCAGAAATCATAGTTGCTCTAACATTGTATTCCTTTGACATGACAGTTGCTCTCAGAATTTAGTACTTTATATCTGAAACCATGTTAAATTATAACCTTAGAAACACAGTTTTTCAAAATTAATAAGAAGCACATGAAATAAGGAGATGCAATATTATTGCCAATTTATTGTGCACACCCTATATATTTGGGCGCTCCTATGTTGGGTGCATATATGTTTACAAGGGTTATATTTTCTTGATGTGTTGTCCCCTTAAGTATTATGAAATGTCCCTCTTTGTCTTTTTAAAAATATCTTATTTTAATATTTATTTTTAGAGGGGAAGAGAGGGAGAAAAAGAGGGAGAGAAACATTGATGTACGAGAGATACATTGATCGGTTATCTCTCGAATATCCCCAACTAGGGACCTGGTCACAACACAGTCATGTATCCTGACTGGGAATCCAACCAGCAACCCTTTGGTTTGTAGGCTGGCACTCAATCTACTGAGCCACACCATTCAGTGTTCCTTTTTTTTTTTTTTTTTTAAGATTTTATTTATTATTTTTAGATGGGGGGAAGGGAGAGGGGCAGAGAAGGAAAGAAACATCAATATATGGTTGCCTTTCACTGATCTTCAGCTACAGACCTGGCTGGAGACCTGGCTTGCAACCTGGTTATGTGCCCTGGCTGGGAATCGAACCAGCAACCTTTCAGTGATCTTTTTATGGTGTTTGTTGTGAAATCTATTTGGTCTGACATAGGTATTGCTATTCCAGAGTTTTTCATGTCCATTTGCTTGAAGTATTTTTGATATCCCTTCACTTTCAGTCTGTGTAGATCTTTTGTTCTGAGGTGGGTCTCTTGTAGGCAACATATATATAGGTCATTTTCTTATCCATTCAGCTACCTTACGTCTTTTGATTGGTGCATTTAATCCATTTACATTTAAGGCTATTACTGATAGGTACTTATTCACTGTAATTTTCCCCCTTTGTACCTGTGTTCCTCCCTGTCTGTCTCTGTTTTTTCATCTTTTTAAAGCAGGCCCTGTAGCATCTCTTGCAATGCTGGTTTGGTGGAGATGTATTCTTCTAGCCTTCTTTTGTCTGGGAAACTCTATTTCACCTTCCATTTTGAATGACAGCTTTGCTGGGTTGAGTAGTCTGGTTGTAGGCCTTTGTTTTTCATTGCTTGGATTATTTTTTGCCACCTCCTTCTGGCTTATAGTGTTTCTGTTGAGAAATCAGTTGATAACCTTATTGGAGCCCCCCTGTATGTTATTTGCTGTTTCTTTCTTGCTGCTTTTAGGATTCTCTCCTTGTTTTTGAAATTTGCCATTTTAATTATGATGTGTCTTGGAGTGGGTCTGTTTGGGTTCATTTTCATGGGATGCCCTGTCCTTCCTGAACTTGAATGACATTTTTCATCATTGAGTTAAGGAAGTTTCCTGTCATTACTTTTTCAAACACGTTTTCTATCCCTTGCTTCTCTTCTTCTGGTATCCATACGATACAAATACTATTGTGTTTTATTTTCTGCAGCTCTCTTAAAGCTCTTCATTCTTTTTTGTCTTTTTTCGTTTTGTTACACTGAGAATTTTTTTCTTTGTCCTCCAGCTCACTGATCTGATCCTCTTCTTCCTCTAGTCTGCTCTTGATTCCTTCTACTGTGTTCTTCAATTCAGAAACTGTATTCTTCATTTCCTTCTGGCTCTTATTGGTAGTTTCTATGTCCCTTTTAATGCTGGTGTAGTTCTCAGTAAGTTCCTGTAGCTTCTCTGGAGTTGTTGGTAGTTTTCTTTGAGCTTGCTGAGCTCATTGAGCTTCTCTATCATCATCATTTTGAATTCCATGTCTGACAGTTTGCCTGTCTCTATTTCATTTAGCACTCTTTCTGGGGATTCCTCCTTTCCTTTTGATGGGGGGTTGTTTCTTTGTCTCCCCATTTTAGATGACTCTTATTGTTTGTTTTTGCTTCGACTTTCTGTCTCTGTGGTGCAATCTTCTGTTGCAGTAGAGGTGCACTTTCTTTAGTTCTTGGATCCACCCCTGGTGACGTCAGAGTCTTGGAGACTACCAGAGATCCACTGTCTTTGTGTCCTTCAGTTTTTAATCTAATTAATCTGTATCAGCTGCCAGGTGTAGGAACCACTGGGCAGGACAGATTAATTCTGTTGTTAATTCAATCAGTCTGTGATGAGCCACCAGGTTCGGGCACCCTTGGGCAAGGCAGACTGATTCCTATGGGTGGGGCTGTCACTTCCCCTTAGGCTGGTACTGCTTGAAGAGTAGTCTATCTGCTATATGGGGGGATGAGTCAGTACTGAGATCTCATTGGCTGCTCCCTCATTTCTCTCCTCAAAGCCACCAGCCCAAACTCTCCTTAAGCATCTCAGTTCATTCTGCCTTCCCTCTGCTGGATCCCAAGGTAAATGGATGCCAATGTATTTTTGTGAGTGGCCCCTTTAAGAATTCTTCGTCTCTTGTTGTCTCAGGCTAGCAAATACTGCAGCTTTTTGTTTTTCACAGCTGGATGTGTTTTACTCTCAGCTTTGTTGCTATAGGCTGGGAAGCCCAGCTGGGATTTAGTGCCCACCCTTCTCAGGTAGAACCCTTGGCTGATGAGATGTTTCTCAGTCCCTTCAGCTGCTGCCAGTGGGAGCCCAGCTAGCCCTTTAATATCTCTGCACTTTGTACCAGTCATGTTGTGAAGAAGTGGCCTCTTCTGTTATGTCTGTGGTTATAAGCTGGTGTTCTGTTGGTTAATTAGGATGATTTTTCCCCAATTAAGTTGTAATTCCAGATTGGTCCTAGGAGGAGAATTGGTGTATCTCCATTTACTCCTCTACTATCTTGGATCTCTCTGAACTTTAATCTTCTATGTGACACACTTCTATAACATTTGAATTTTTTAAACTTTAAAAATCCTCACCTGCCCCGGCTGGTAGCAGAGTGGATAAGGCACCAACCTGTGAACCCAAAGGTCTCTGGTTCAATTCCCCAGCCAGGGCATATAACCAGGTTGCAAGCCAGGTCTCCAGTCTGTAGTTGGAGGCAGGTGAAAGGCAATCGTACATTGATGTTTCTCTCCCACTCTGCTTCTCTCCCTTCCCCTCTCTCTGGAAATAATAAATAAAATCTTAAAAAAAAAATCCTCACCTAAGCGTGTATTTATTGATTTTAGAAAGAGAGAAAGGGGGAGGAGAGGGAAAAGGAGAAAGAGGGGGAGGAAGAGAGAGAAACATTGATCAGCTGCCTCCTATACACATCTTGATCAGGGATTGAACCCACAACCTAGATATGTACCTCAACCAGAAATTAAACCTGCAACTTTTTAGTATAGGGGATGATGCTCCAACCAACTGAGCCATTCTGACAGGGCTAATTGAATTTTTTTTAATGTAAGCATGTATTACAATAAAGATATTAACTGTTTTCATATTGCAAATAAGGCATGAATGAGGATTTTCTTCATACAATCCAACTAAAACTAGAAATAAACTAGACTGAACAGTCATCAAAATAATCTTTCTGATTGCACGAACTTTCTTAACAAGTAAATAATATAATTTCATTAAAACAAATTAAAATTTACTAATACCATTTTAATCTGTTATTCAGATTTTTAAATTAGAATCTTATTTATTGTAATATCACAATTCTATTGCTAAAAGTATTTTCAAAAACCAGTATAATGTACTGTCAAAGAGTTCCTTACTGGAGTCCATACTACTTAGGTTTAAAGCACTGTTAAAGCACTTGCTGTGTAGGATACTTTGGGCAACTTTCGTAATCTCTCTAAAACTCAAGCTTCTGCAGCTATAAAATATTGTTACCAGTAACATTTATCTTCTGAGAACTAAAATGAGATAAATTAAGTATAGCTCTTAGCATAATATTTAGCTATTAATAATCATTGACCTGCATTCTAATGAGATGAGCATCACTAAGTGAAAATTTTAGATTAAAAAATATTCATTGAGGTTGTTCATTCAGTTAATATTCGTTATTGAATTAAATTTTGTTCCAAAAAGGATTTACAACAACTGAAAAATATATCCAGCATAACAAAATATAATTAAAAAATAGGTATATAATGCAGATAAAATAAAAATATCTATTTATAAATTCAGATCATAAATTTCCACACAGCAGCCCTGGCTGGTAGCACAGTGAATAAGGCGCTGGCCTGTGAACCTAAAGGTCATTGGTTCGATTCCCAGCCAGGGCACATATCCAGGTCTCCAGCCAGGTCTCCAGCCAGGTCCGTAGCTGAAGGCAGGTGAAAGGCAACCATACATTGTCGTCTCTCTCCCTCTCCCTATCTCTAAAAGTAACAAATAAAAAATTTAAAAGCAGAAAGAAAGAAAATATCCATACAGCTACTACAGATAGGCTCTATTTCCAAACATTTAGCTATGTTTTCCAGAAGTCTCAAGAAAAGGAAACACAATCGGTTATCAGGTTCATACCAAGAGAAACATAACATTTCCTAATGCAGAGGTCCAAGAGAAATCTGTTATGGTTCTTACGAAGGTCAACAAAGGAGACACTATAGAGCATGTGATATAGTATTTGGTGGGTCTCACCTGAAGGAGGTACCATCCCACCAGCCTCAATCTATTGTTGTCACAGGTATGGAATATGCTGTTTAGTGAGTAGGAGTCAGGTATAATAAACAAAACACTTCTGATAGTGTATGAGAGTGTAAATGGGGTCAGAGAACATTTTCTGGGAAGAGTCAGACAGTATACGGTTCTCTGTTCTAGCTGCTCAATTTTGCTATTGTGGCAGTAAAGTTGCTACAGATGATACAATGACAATTCAGTGTGGCTATGTGGCACCAGAATTTCATTTATGGACAAAGAAATTTGAATTTTATATAATTCTCACATTATAAAATACTATCCTATTTATTTTTTTCAACTACCTAAAACTGTAATATAAAAACCATTGTTAGCTTAGGGTGTCACCAGAAACAGGTTGCAAACAAGATTGATAAGGTTTGTCCTAGAGGGCCATAGTTTGCTGATCCCTGGCCCACACAATGAAGAAGTGTCCCATCCCAGCTACAAGATTGAGAGGGCCTGTGGAATTTCTAAACATTATCCCTACAGAAGTATATTATGAAGTTTTCCCCCAACTTTTTCTTCAGATGCAGGCTGAATATATAACCACCACAAAAGTTCAAAAAAAAAAACCCTCTGATGGACTAAAAGAGCACATTCTAAATATTACATAGCTTTCTCCCACTTCAAGCATAAAATAGTCTAGGGTTTCTAAGTGGGAATCAGTATGTTAAATGCAATGTTATCATTTTATCTTAATGTTATCCCTGAAGAACTCATTTCTCCGGAGTTCTTAAACAGGAATTAAATGGTAGAGTCCAGAGGTTTTATTCTTTGTCAAGTTTCTGGAGTCTATGAGTGTATTTTCTAGGCAAAGCAGTAGCTTTGGTCAGGCAAGTGATCTTATTGGCCTATTCTTAAAATTCAGGAAATCAATCAAAGCCTGCAGTATTTGATAGCTACCCTGCTAGTGTATGAAGATGAAGCCAACAGAGTAACTTGAGGCAGATTAATAATTTTTCTTAGGAAACTATTTTGTCTACTTTAAAACAAAGATAAAAAGGTAAAAGAAGTCCTAAAGTTTTTCTTTTTAAATAATTTATCAAGATGAAATTCACCGAATATAAAATTAACCATTTTAAAAGAAACAACCCAGTGGTATTTAGTATATTCATAATTTGTGCCACTACCATCTCTATCTAGTTCCAAAACATTTCTATTATCACTTCACAGCAAATCCTTCACCCATTAAACAGTTTTTCCCCATCCCCCCTCCCCTGCCTGGCCTCTAGCAACCACCAGTCTAGTCCATGTTGTCTCTACAATATTAATGTATTCTAAATATGTCATATAAATAGAATCATACACTATGTGATCTTTTAGGTCTGGCTTATTTTACTTAGCGTAATGTTACAGAGATTCATTTGTTTTAGAATATATTGGTATTTTATTCATTTTATTGCTGAGTAATATTACGTTGTATATGTATACACACAAAAAATTATTTATCCATTGATAGATATTTTGTCAGTTCCCACCTTTTGGCTATGGTAAATAATACTGCTATGTGTGTGCCTGTGCGTGCTCATTTGAATACTTCTTTCAGTTCTTTTGAATATATACCTAGGAATAAAATTACAGGCTCACATGGCAATTCTATGCTTAACATTTTGAGGAACAAACTATTTTCCATAGCACTTAGGTAATTTTGTACTCCCACTAGCAATATATAATGGGTCCCAATTTTTTCAACATGCCTAATTGCAGATTTGACCCCTAGTCAGGATACATACATACAAGCCAACCAACCAATGAAGGCATAATTAAGTGGAATAACAAATTCATGCCTCTCTCTTTCTTTCCTTTCCCCCTCTCTCTGAAATTAGTCAATCAATAAAAAAATAAATAAAATTACTGACTATATTTTAAATAATTAAAAACTTTAAAAATAAATGCTTAAAATGAAATGTCAAACAAATAAAAGGTCCAAATTAAACTACATTTTCAGAATTTGAAGTGTGTGTGCTATGGCAAGGGTATGGCATCCATAAAATGCAAACAACTTTTAAAGTGTACCTATCTGATCACTGTTAGTGGTGACAGGACTATTTTGCTTATCCATTTCTCATATTATAACCTCATTCCTATGTCTCAAAATATTCTAAACTCACGGTTAAAACAGCATTCCTTAAAAACAACTTTGAAAATGTTTTTACCTCTTCCTCCTCAATTTCAGGGGCGTTAAGTTTATGTTTTCTACAGTAAGGACCCTCTTTCCAAGCTTCAGTATCACCACAGTCACAGAAACCTCCACCTCCTGATGTTGTCATCTTGAAGAAAAAAATTGTAGAACACTTTGTAAGTATTTACCAAGGGCTATCAGATTATAAGTAAGAATAGCAAGTGCTAAGGAAATAACATTGCTAAAGTGTTTAAATTTCTTTAGAGGGATTAAATTAAATAAAAACACCAAACTTCTTAATGTTTTAAAGCTTATTTTAAATAAGCCTATGCACTAATTTAAGTGATTTCAAAATAAAATAAGCTACTGTGTAGTGAATTAGTTAAATTACAGATATTTTAAAGAAGTAACCTATGTCCAACATAACTTCCTTAATTAGGAGAATCACAAGAGTTTTGGGACAGGATTTTGGCTAAACTGGTATAAAATGGGCACTTAATTTCCAGGTCACAGTGTAATATACCAGATTTAAGCCTTATAAAGATCCCTACAACTATCGTCTCCTAAAAAGAGTCCCTTAGAGTGCTGCTTGTGCATTATAGAAAGTAACAAAAACTATAAAAATACTTTATTTTTCTTTTCTTACATTCCCTAAATAGCATTCTTTGAAAAGAAAGGAAGTTCAGGAAATATAAAAGTGGACTGCCTGGTCATAAAAAACTTTCACTAACTGTGGGGTTCAAGAATTATTCATACTTCCTTAAGATATGAAAGTGATTCAAGGAACCTGGCAAGACAGACCTATTAATCATTAGTAGACTAAAAATCCTGCTTTTTAAAAAATTCTGTGAGAGTTTAGAAATGGTTAACTATAAATTTTAGATTAGCCCTAAGTATTTGTATGCTGTATTACAAATAATTAATGTAAACCCACAAATGACAGTTATTCTCAGGGGCTGCAAAATACATGTCAAGAAATGTGGGCAGGCAGGCATCTGGAAAATGATAACCACACCCTGTAGATGTCATGCTTATTCTCATTTTCAAAGATAGGTAGAACAGCTTAAAGGAAACTGGGATTCTTTTACTGATTTAAGGAGTTCACTTTTCTAGCTGTTTTTAGATCATTATTATTAATACTTGGGTACTGTGGATAAAAACAAACAGGAGGAAAAGTCCTGACCCTGCCAGGCTCCTGAAATAAGACCAATATTCCTTCTCAACCATTTTATTTGAGATTAGGGTGAAAAAAGTTCCAGCTACTAACAGTTCCCTAATTTTTTATGTTCATGGCTCTGTTTTTAATTTCTAGTAGACAGTAGAGGAACCAAGACAGGCTCAGCAATAATCTACCTTTGTATGTATCCCTGACTTTAAAAGCAAACATACCTATTTTTGGAAAAGTATTGGGTGCATTGGAGCAGAAAAAAATAAACAAACTTGGTGGGTCTGGAGTTGGGTACTCTTTTACACTGTAGTAGATGCATCTTTAACATTAGGAAATGACAAACCTTCTGTAGGAGGTGAGCAATAAATACAGTATTTCTTAAATCTATAATCCAGTCACTTTTCCTTATTACCTTGTCTCACACATTCATCACCCTTTACGAACATCCCTCTCACACTTTTAACTTTCAACTTTATCTTCTGATTTTTGAAAACCCCTATCATAAACCCAGAGTTCTAATGATAACCAACATAAAAAATAGCAAAACTAGTTGAAAACCAAGATGGAGGATCTGATATCTGTGTTGTCTTTTCTTAAACCATGTGTTCCAAGAAGTCTGAATTTAAAATTCATTTCCACACTGCCATCATATGTTTAATGATGTTTAAATAAAATACTTTAAAAATACCCTCTCCTGTTTTAGTGTTAAATCTTAAAATTTTAAAAAAGCAGAAAGGGTATCTAACATATTCAATACAATGTATGATTATTTCCTAGACATTACTAACCCTGTATCGATGGTTTCTGTGAATACTTCCCAAAAAGCATTCCATGCATAAAACACAAGTTGGATCAACTGCACAGTCTCTGTAAAGTTAAAGAAAAACAAAATCAGTGTCATAAAATAATGATATATTTCACAACGTAACATTTCAAACTAGAATCCATCCAAGGAGAGCATTAATAATGAAGTACCTTGGTGTTCAAAGAAAGGAAATATTCCCAAAGATGTCAGATCTTTGATTAATGAAGTTAGCTGAAGAACCTGCTTTTCACATTGGATATACAATAGTGAATCTTTGGAGGCACATATTACTAGAATGGTAATTTTTCCAAAGATTCAGGGAAATCACATTTTATTATAAAATACACAGATGTTATGAAATAGAATTTAAGTTTTATGAATTCTTAAGATTTATCTTGAGATTTCAAATAACTTCCTCCAACCAAGTGTTTCAGACTAATGGTCTTCAAAGTGGTTATGCATACATCCCCAGAAAGGCAAGAGGTCTAACTAGGATGCAAGAAAATATGAGAACTTATATTTCTATTTAAATTTTAACTCATTTACTTTACCTCACCCAAGGACATTTACATGAGAAACTTAATCAATCAGCTGCTCTCCCTATATGCCCAGACCCAGGATCATGTGTGCTCAGTCTGTAGATCAAACTCGTACCCTATATATCCTAACTGGGAGTTGAACCTGCAACTCTTTGGTGTATGGGATGATGCTCCAACCAACTGAGCCACATTGGCCAGGGCTTAACTAATTTAAAAAGGAAATTAAACATTCTAAGTGATCAGACTGACAGACATCACTTCGTTGTTATGTCTTATTGTCATACAACACGTATGGTCAGTCATAAAAGCCTGGCAAGAGAGGAAGAATTCCACAAGACTGATGGGTCAGCAGTGGTATCCTCAGTCATTTCATTTGCTTTCATTAAACTGTCAGTTAGATATATCTACAGATCATATTTCAAATAAGAGAATCTCTATAATTCCATGAAATAAGATGGGTGGTCATGAAAACCTTTAAATTTCCCTTCCCCTTGTTCCTTTAGCCTCACAGGCAACCACTCTAACATGCTTATTCTGTGCCTTTTTGTTATGCTCTTGCAAAATGGTTTTAAGTGTGTGCATTTTTTAATGTATACAAATCTTCCTGTTGTATGTCACATTCTATTCTTTACATTTTCACCTCTGTATTGTGATCTGCACATCTCGTGTTTTTCTGATTTGCTGCTTCTAACTGCTAAACGATATGCCATAGCCCGTATCCAAAACATTTTATCTCTTTACTATCCCTGGACCAATATCTGGATTATGTCCAATGACTTTCTATTACAAGCCATACTTCAAGGAACATCCCTGTAAATGCTCTCTTATGAAATCCGTTTCAGACCTTCTTTGGAATATAATCTCAAGAGCAGAATTGCTGAGTCATATACATGTAAAGTTCTGATTCTCAGTGCCATACTACTGCCCAGAGTGGCTATATACACCTCACAATGTGTGAGGGTTTTTTATAGCCCTGAACCCTCACCTGCACTTGGTTTTATCTGGTTTTCTAAACATGTCAGCTTAACATATATGAAATGACATCTTACTGTGTTAAGTTGCAGTTCCCTGATTGCTAGTATGTTTAAGCAATTCTTCATATGCTTACTGTTTGCAGGGCTCTCTTTTCTATAAATCGCCTGTTTATATCCTTTAACCAATTTTTGTGAAATTGCTTTCTTTATATTGCTTACTTATTATAGGAGTTGCCCATGTAACCTTGCCTATAAGATATTAATCACACGGCAATATTAAACATTGCAAATATTGTTTCCCATTTATCACCTATGTATTAATTTTGTCCATGGGGCCCTTTGTTAAATAGAACTCCTATCTTGATGCAATTAAATTTACACAAACACACACACAACTGATTTGTGCTTTGAGGATTTAAGATTTTCTCCACATCACAAAAATATTTTTCATTTTCTTCTATTAACCTTTGGTTTTATCCTCCACATTTAAGTGTTTAATTCATCTGGAGTCTCCCTTTGTATATGATATAGAATATAATTTTACTTCTCTCTATATAATGAGCTACTTTTTTCTCCAGCACCACCTACTGAAAAATCCAACTTTTATTTATGTGGTGTAACCACCTTAAGTTCTACATATCCTTAGGTTTCTTTCTAAGCTCTGTAACACATTTGATCTATTTGTTCTTATACCATACCACACTATTTCTATGGCCTTGTAAGTTTTAAGAGTTGACAAAAAAAGTTCCCCTTTATTCTCCTTTTTTAAGGTCAATTTAGCTATTCACAAACTCTTATTTACTCTTCCACACATCATTTGGAATAAGTTTGTAAGTTCCTCAAAAAATATACAGCTAAAGCCCTAGCTGATGCAACAGTGGAAAGGTGCCGGCCTATGAACCCAAAGCTCGCTGGTTCAATTCCCCAGCCAGGGCACATAACCAGGTTGCAAGCCAGGTCTCCAGCCAGGTCTGTGGCTGGAAGCAGGTGAAAGGCAACCATACATTGATATCTCCCTCCCTCTCTGCCTCTCTCACTTCCCCTCTCTCTAAAAATAATAAATAAAATCTTTTTTTTTTTTTTAATTAACCTTTTTTTCCTTATCCTGTGTCACCAGCCAGGGCTACCATATTTTTAAGGAACAATTTCTTTCTTACACAGGTTGCTACAGAAAATGAAAAGAATAAAAACTGCCTAACTCTTTATGCTGCTAGTATTATCTTGATTGCAAACCCTGACAAATTCAAGAGGAGACATTAATAAGGAAAATGGCTGTCAGATTTTCTTGCTTCATGGCATCTTTAGTGCCTCGATGGTACTTTACATGGTACCCCTAGACCAAAAGAAACACTTAACTGTTCCATTTACCAGCTAAATTCAAACAACTTAGTACCTGCTGGGCACTGCACAATTTCTCCAATCAGAATGAGACTATACACTGTCCCCCCTCATTTCCTATTCTACAAGGTACAGGTTTCCCCACTATTCAAAAGGAGAGTGTTCCTATGAGAACTTTCATAAGCTGAAATGGCATAAAGGGAAGAAGCAATTGCTATTACTTTATATGGAAAAAATTAGGTTCCCAGACCCAAAAAATAAC
The DNA here is from genome assembly GCA_004026585.1 of Noctilio leporinus. Lineage (NCBI taxonomy): Eukaryota > Metazoa > Chordata > Mammalia > Chiroptera > Noctilionidae > Noctilio > Noctilio leporinus. The sequence goes on from PVIW01003824.1 coordinate 128,664, forward strand.
CTACCAAATCATACTGAATAACATAAATTTTAAAGTAACACTAGTATGTAGGAAAAGCAGTGCCACTCTCACTGCTCAGGGTGCATGCTGCCTATAAAACAGCTCACTCAAAATGGAAAAAGGACTCAGGGACATGGATAATAATGTGGCGATTGCTGGAAAAAAAACACAATCAAGGTTAAATAAATAAAATAAAATGGGCCCTGGCTGGTGGCTCAGTGGAAAGGCACCAGCCTGCAAACCCATAGGTAGTGCTGGTTTGATTCCCATCCAGGGCACATAACTAGGTTGCAAACCAGGTCTCCAGCCAGGTCTGTAGCTGGAGGCAGGCGAAAAGCAACCATACATTGATGTTTTTCTCCCTGTCTCTCTCCCTTCCCTGCTTTCTAAAAATAATAATAAAAATAAAATAAAATAAAAAATATTTTATTTGTTTATTTATTTAGAGGGGAAGGGAAGGAGAAGGAAGAGAGGGAGAGAAAGAACAATGTGAGAGAAACATTGATTGTTTGCTTGTTCATTGCATCTTAACTTGGGACTCAACCTGCAACCTGCCTGACTGGGAATTGAACATCTGTCCTTTCAATTTCTAGGACAATGCCCAACCAAGCCACATGGGTCACGACATGTCCCATATGTTTTCTATCAAAAATTCTATTTGTCAAATACAGAAGGCTTTCTTTTGTATTGTATTTTCTGCCTTATACATAGGTCTCCATGGCTTTTATTCCTACTTTTAGTGACTTGCGTTTTATATTTTGCCTAATACAGACTGCATTTTTAATTAAAAAAATCAATCTGAGAACACTGTCTTTATATTTTTACATAACTATTTAAAAAAGCAACGACTGCCCTGGCGGGGTGGCTCACTTGGTTGGAGCATCAACCTGTACACCAAAAGGCTATGAGTTTGACCCTTGGCCAGTGTCCCTACAGAAGGCAAACCATTGATGTTTCCATCTAAAAATAAATAAACATATCCTCAGGCAAGCATGAAAAAAAGGAAGGAAGGAAAGAAGGAAGGAAGGAAAGGAGAAAGGAAGGAAAAGCCAGAACCTTGCTCCCTAGGGGTGCACCTTTTAACAGAAAAGACAAACTTGTGCAGTTATAGCACCAGTTGTTAACTGCCATGTTAAGGGTATGCTGGTTGGCAAAAGCACTCTAGGATCCCTGAAATTTTGGGCTTTGTTGAAAGCAGTCATTTCCAAACTTCTTTGATCATGTATCCTTTTTATAAAATGCTTAGTGTGTGCACTATCTACATGTAAATATATTCACATTCTATTTTTATATTGATTTAACATGTAAGTTATATATACATTCTGCTGTACTAATTAAGGTCTTAATTATACTACTGTGTAACTGGAGTACCAGGAGTAAAAATAAAATCAGGCAGAAATTACATTTGAAGAAATAATAACCAACACTTCCCAAACTTGGTTAAAGGCATTAATGCACAGATCCAAGAAACTCAATTATGTTGAAAAATGACAAAGCCAAAGATACAGTAAACATTTTGATGGCAGCTAGAAAAAAAAAAATTTCACATATGGGACATAGATATATGCCAATAAAAGCTGGCTCAGAAGCACCCGGTCAGAAAACAATAGGACAAGGGCTTCAACATGTTGAAAAGTGAAAAAAATAGTGTCAATGTAGAATTTTATATGTAGGAAAATATCCTTAGAAAATGGGTGCAGGCTTCCAGTTTCCGGTCCAACATGTACAAAGTTTGGAGATCGCCATTCTCCTAACAACAAATAAAAAGCTGAACAAACTGAAAATCAACAGTTTGAAGAGACACAGCAAGTATCAAAACCAAATGCAGTTATGGCATGAACGTTGGAATTATGAGACCAGGAATTTAAAACAACTCTGATTAATATACTAAAGGATACAGTATACAGCATGCAAAAACAAACAAGCAATTTAAACAGAGATGAAAATCTCTAAGAAAAAAACAAAAAGAGGATGTGGAGAAAGGGAAATGCTTTTGTACTGTTGATGGGAAGGCAGGCTGTGTGGCCATTATGGAAAGCAATATGGAGATACCTCAAAAAATTAAAAATGGAACTGCCCTATGACCCAGTGATTCCACTTCTAAAAATTCACATGAAGGAACCCAAAACACTAATTCAAGAGAACATAAACACCCCTATGTTCATTACAGCATTATTTACAATCACCAAGACATGGAAGTAGCCCAGTGTCCATCAGTAAATGAATGAATAAAACAACCATGGGACATTTATACAATGAATACTATTTGGCCGTGAAAAAGAAGAAAAATTTTACCCTTTGAGACAGTATGGATGTATCTGGTAAACACTGTGCTAAGTGAAAAAAGCCAGTCAGAGAAAGACAAATACCCTATGATTTCACTCATATATGAAATCTAGTGAACAAACTGAATAAGTGAAATAGAGACAGACTCAGGCTAACAGCTCTTGGCAGAAATATGTTAGCAGGTGGAGGGATTGAGCAAAAATGAAAAAGGACTCAGGGACATGGACAACAGTGAGATGATTGTGGGGGAAGGCGGATATAAGGGGGCTAAATGGCAATAGAAAAAAATACAATAAAAAAAATAAAAACTTTTTTCAAGCGTGCTTAAAAAAAAAAGTCTACTGTAAAACACAACTCTGTAAAAAACAATCAAGTCTTCTCTTCGCCTTAATCAGAGTGTCTCAGTTGGCTGGGCGTTGCCTTGGAAAATGAGAGATTGTTAGTTGATTCCCAGTCAGGGCACATGCTTGAGTTGCAGGTTTGGTCCCTGGTTGGGGCGCATGCAGGCGGCAGCCAATTGACGTTTTTCTCCCTTTCTTCCCCTCTCTCTAAAAATAAATAAATAAAAATTTAAAAAAAAATACATCACCTGGCTGGTGTGGCTCAGAGGACTGGCACCGGCCTGTGACCGCAAAGCTTGCTGGTTTGATTCCCCAGCCAGGGCATATAACCGGGTTACAAACTAGGCCTCCTGCCAGGTCCTGAGCCGGAGGCAGGTGAAAGGCAACCATACATTAATGCTTCTCTCCCTTTCTTCCTCCCTCCCTGCCCTTCTCTCTGAAAATAATGAATAAAATCTTTAAAAAAATAGATCAAGTCCTCAAATTTTTTAAAAATAAACTATTGTAAATAAATAGTTCTTCTTAATAGAATTAGGTGTTTCTTCCATGTTATTTCCAGGCAGAAAAAGCACATAGTCCTCTGATATTACTCATGGCTTGGTATCTAATCTGAAGACTAAAGATTTGGTTTAAAAACTCTGATTATCTTCAGAATGGAAAAATTTCCTGTATATAACCATGAGTAAATTTCTATAAAATAGCTGATTTCCAATAAATACGATATTGCCACTAAATAAGAATGGAAATGTACAACAAATAGGAATATGAAGCAATCTGAAGTTCAAACAGTAAAACATTTTTTTTAAAAAGATTTTATTTTATTCATTATTTCCAGAGAGAGGAAAAGGGAGATAGGCAGAGAGGGAGAGAGACAGAGAGAGAGAGAGATATCAGTGTATGGTTGCCTTTCACCTGCCTCCAGCTATGGACCTGGCTGGAGACCTGGCTTGGAACCTGGGTGTGTGCCCTGGCTGGGAATTGAACCAGAAACCTTTGGGTTCGCAGGCCAGCACCTTACCCACTGAGCCACCAACCAGGGCCAAAACAGCATTTTTAAAACTATCCTTGCCCTGCCTGTTATGGCCCAGGGGTTTGATTCTGAATTGGGGTACATGCCTGGGTTGTGGGCCAGTGTTTCTCTTACACATCGATGTTTCTCTCCCTCTCCTCCCTCCCTTCCCCTCTCTCTTAAATAAATAAAATCTTAAAAAAAACAACAATGCCTCGGCTGGTAGCACAATGGGTAAAGTGCAGGTCTGCGAACCCAAAGGCTGCTGGTTTGATTCCCTGGCCAGGGCACATAACCAGGTTGCAGGCCAGGTACCCAGCCAGGTCCATAGCTGGAAGCAGGTGAAAGGCAACCATACATTGATGCCTCTCTCTCTCCTTCTTTCTGCCTCTCTCCCTATCCCTCTCTCTGAAAATAATAAATAAAATCTTGAAAAAAAAAAAAAAGGAGCATCTCTGCAGAATTAACCAAATGATCCACAATAAATCTTTATCGGCAACTTAAGAAAAAGGACCAACGGCTCATGGACATGCAAAACAATGTGGTGATTGCTGCAGGAGTTGGGGTATAAGAAGATTAAATGGTAATGAAAGATTACAATCAAGATTACATTAAAAAAAAAAAAAAAACTGAGGAAATGCCCCAAATTGAAAATGAAAAGACATGCCATACAAAAAGATGCTTTGAAACTGGTTCCTTTTGTTACAAAAGACGTTACTTGACAAATGAACCTGTTTCCTCATCTGAGTAAATCATAAGGGCAAACCAACTCTATTGCTCCAAATATCAATGAAGGACTTAGAGGTTTTTGTAAGACAGACAAAAACTGGATCTAACAGTGTTCCAATACATAAAAATTTCTCTACTAACCATCCATAGACACTCAGAGGCCTTCCCCAAAATTACAGGGAAAAGTTTATAAAAAAATGTTATAAAATGCCTCTATTAATATAGTACATTCACACAATGGATTATCTAGTTATATAAGCTTACATGAACAGATGTCAAGATTTTACCAAACAGAGATTTTGTTTAATCTCCAAGGGTGGAGATTTTCAACCATTTTTGAACATGCGATACATGTTTAAGCATGTTTCCTGATTATGCAAGTGCTGGCATGTCCCCACATATACATGCAATGACAAAGTTGACTTTGATTTTTGTACATGATCTCCCCTAATAAAGATATTATTAGATGCTTGTCCTTGCTTGCTGGCTCACAATAAAGCTCCTTCTCATAAAATCATGTTTTAGCTGGCAACTGCTGAGCATCCAGACTCAATTTGATCAAGTAACCTTATTCTATATAATATATAAGGTCAGAGTAAGTAAAGAGTGAGTTGTGAATGTCTTCAGCTGGAAAGCAAAGAAGCATTCAAACACTAAGGAGGCATGTGGAAAGGATAAAAAGGCTAGTGCAATGGGGCTCCCACAGGCCAAATTTGAGATAACCATAACAACAAAAAGAACCACTGTAATTAAAAAAAACTATCAAAAATGCAAGAAAATGGTTAATACAAGTGTTAAGGTAGGAAGGCGGCTTATAGTAGGTTTCTGGAATGCTGGTGACCTGGAAAATAATTATATCATTTGTTTCATAATTACTTATTACACTGCTTATACTTCTTGCTATGTATATGTGTGTGTGTGTATATATACATGTGTACATATAAATGTGTGTGTGTGTATATATATACATATATATACACATGTATCTTCATAATTTAAAAACAAAGATATAAGATTTCAGGGAAAAAATGTCAAGTGAAAACAAGAGGCTGCCCTGGCTGGTAGCATAGTAGATAAGGTACCGGCCTGCGAACCCGAAGGTCGCTGATTCGATTCCCCAGCCAGGGCTCGTAACCAGGTTGCAAGCCAGGTGTCCAGCCAGGTCTGTGGCTGGAGGCAGGTGAAAGGCAACCATACATTGATGTCTCTCCCTCTCTGCCTCTCTCCCTTCTCTCTCTGGAAATAATAAATAAAATCTTAAAAAAAAACAACAACAAAAAAAAACAGGCTTTTAGAAATAGAATTATACTTTACCTGCAAGAGTATGTAGGCTCTCCTACTTTAAAAACGCGACCACAAAGATGAGAAGGTTTGTTTGCTTGTTTAAGTTTTGGCAATCCTAATGCAGGATCTTCACCACAAATGTACCATTCCATCGGTCCCAACAAAACATGCTGTGCCAACATGTCTTCTTTCTTTGGAAAAGAATTGGGACCCCTGCAGTAGATTTTGGGTACATAGTGGGCTAAATGCTGGTAAACATCTCTAGTGAGGTCAGTTGACTGCAGCCATTTCTTTGAAAAAAAGAAAGAAGAAAAAGTTTTAAATAATGTCATTAAGCTACTGTGAACAAATCTACTCTATTTTCTCTTACATACAAACACAATGGTAAGAATCATAAATTATTTGGTTGACAACACTTATCACTGTACTTCTCTTCAAAAAGGGCAAAATTTAGAACTTTATTAAAATCCAAACTATTTTAGAATTCTACTTCAGGCGAGAGTAAAATTAAAGTGCAATGAGCCCCTCTCCTCAACTCTAGAAGTAAACTTTTACAGGCAGTACAAGAAAATGATCACAACAAATCATCACAGATATCACTAGCTATCGATCCTATCAGACTTTCTTTCTAATACTCTGTTCAAATTTTATTTTTTTTAATTTTTAAATTAAATTATTTTCAATAACATTTGACAGACACTGTATTAGTGTCAGGTGTATAACATAGTGTTTAAGCATTTATATACCTTATGAAGTGATCGCCCTGATATTCTGATTGTGATTTGGATTTACTTTGTCAGTTTGCCAACAGGAACAAGTATACAGTGAACCTGAATAGCCAATGCATCAGTTATGTTTTTGATGATTAATAAATGAGATGATATACCACTCTCTTATTAATGTCAGTACACAGGAGACTTTGTTCCACTAATATGGCTTCTTTTCCTGATTAATCTCACTATAAAACTTTTCCTCTCCCTGCTAAAAACAAACCAACAACAGTCCCTTTTATCTGTTCCCAAACTTTTATGCCCAACTACCTGTGATAATTATACTTAGATATCTAATAGATACTGTGATGTTGTAATTTATATTTGGTCTTCTTCTCATTCCTGACAGAGCTCTTAAAATGCTTATAATTTCCTAAGTGGTAAGTGGAATAGAGGTGAAAGAAGTGTCTTTTGTCATTTATAACAATCACCTTTGGGAAGCTAGTTGCCAAGGGAACCAACCCAGTGATTAGAAAGATGGCATTTACAGTCTCGAATCATGCTGACTTAACAAAGCTTCCATAAAAATCCCTACATGTTGGGGTTCAGAGAGTTTATATGCTGAATATCCAGAGGGGCTGGCATAGGGCATGGAAGTGCCACACCCCTTCCCATGTACCTTATTCTATGCACCTTTTCCACCTGGCTATTACTGAGTCGTATCCTTTTAAAATAAACCAGTAATCTAGTAAATGAACTGTTTCCCTGAGAGTTCTGTAAGATGTTCTTGCAAATGGTTAAACTCAAAGAAAGGACCATGGAAACCCTTGATTTGTAGCCAAGTCAGGCAGAAGTTGTGGGTGACTTGAGGACAGTGGTGAAGAGGGCAGTCTTGTGAGACTGAGCCCTTAATATGTGGGATCTGATGCAAATTCTAGGTGTATAGTGTCAGAATTGAATTGAATTGTAGGACACTCAGTTGGCGTTTCAGTGAATTACAGAACTGTTTTGTGTGTAGAACCTCCCTACCTTCCCCCCACCCCACACACACATTTGGTGGCTAGGGTATTGGTGTAAGTGTAGAGAGAAACAAAAGTAACAGGAGAAACAGTTTTCCCTTTCAGATACCAACTCAACATGCCCAAAACTGAACTAATGATCCAGCACCCACCAAAATCCTGTTATTTTTCCCATTTTCCTATTTTAGATATCACCATCTACCCAAGTATCCAAACCAAAATAACTGAAAATATTCCTTCTTCCTCACTCCAACATCCAATTAAGTTTTGTCCATTAGGCTTCTTAAATATTTATTGAATCTGACCATTTCTTTCTCTCCATTTCCACTAGATTAGTCCAAACTCCCTATTCCTACCTTTCACTAGAATTAGTGCAACCATGTCCTAACTAGTGATCCCTGCTTGGCTTACCCTTCTACAGTCCATTTCCCAATCTCATGCCAGGCTGATTCTTACAAAATGCCAATCTGTTCATGTCATTCAGTTTCCCTTTGTATTGGGAATCAAGTCAACTCCCCTGCCATAATTTACAAGGTCCTTTGCCTTGTATCAATACTTTCCTATCTTCTCCTCTGGACCAGTATTGGCTCCGCTCTCTCTGCTTTATAAGCCTATTTTCTACTCATTTTTCAGATCTCACTTTATGCTTCACTGTCTCTAAAATGCCTTCTTAGCCCATTCTTCACCTCCACCTCCCATTTCCAGATCCCCCAGATCTAAAACAAAACTTGGCTCCAGTGAGCATTTAATAAAATCTGTTAACTGAATGACTATAATACATATCCACTACTATCACATTACACTAATATTGTGGAAGGATTTTCAGTGTGGTTTTAATGAAAATAGAGATAGAGCAGATTCACTCCTGCTGTCTCTAAAAGCTAAACCAAATAAGCCCTAGGTAAAATATCTTTCAAACCACCTCCTTTCTGTTCCCTATTTCCTTAATTAAGTCTTTTTTCTGTATTCTGTCATTTACACCTGCCTCCCCTGCTAATTAATTCAGTCTATACATTTGTCCTCCATACTACTTTATGTAATTCAAAAGTAAAATTAAAAATCCAAAAACATAAAATGACTCACTTCTACAAAAATGCTGTTAACTGAACTGCTAATGTACAGGTCTAGTGTTTACCTATGAATTACAACCTAAATTCCAAATTACATTCTCATTAAAGAAGAGTTTATGTTCAAGTGATGTCTAACACCATAAGACAACAGTATAAGGTCTTCATTTTTACTATTACTAGTACAATCTTTAGCCCACTTTCTTCCTTCTAAAAATAACATATAGAAAGAGATTTTATGTATTCATGAGGTGCTTAGAATACAAGGTCTGTCCAGAAAAAGTCCAACCAGTGTTAAACAGAATGAGAACAGTTTGCACCACATTGATATCACCTGGCAGCCAAGGAGAGTGGACTGAAATGTCCATGCACTGACTGTGCTTGTCAGTGGGGGCTGGAGATACCATTGAGTGAGCATGTGTACTGCGTGGCTGTTGCATTCAAACTGGCAGTGAGCTGGGCAATGAATCTGCATCAAATTTTGTGTTAAGCTTCAACATTCTTCCATAGACACTATTCAGATGAATCAGAAAACTGCAGCTATGGGCAACTGGTGATTGGCAGCTTCATCATGACAATGTGACCACTCATGCATCATGTCTTGTGAAGTCTTTTGGCAAAACATCAAATTACCCAGGTGACTCAGCCCTCCTATAGCCCAGATTTGGCACCCTGCAGCTTCTGGCTTTTCCCAAAACTGGTATCACCTTTGAAAGGGAAGAGATTTCAGACCATCAACGAAATTCAGGAAAATACAACGGGGCAGCTGATGGAGATTGGGAGAACTGCGTGAGGTCCTAAGGTATCTACTTTGAAGGCGACTGAGGCATCATTGTCCTATGTATAATGTCTCTGTATTTCATATCATGTGGCTGGGTATCTTCTGAACAGACCTCCTATATTAACTTTCTAGTCAATTTCACATCTCAGAGAACTGTTACTAAAATGTAAAAATATTTTTCATAAGGTAAGCATCTGGGTGAAAGCTTTATATAAGTAGATAAGAGAATAAATTACTCTCAAAACAATAGTACTTCTTGGGAGACAATCCCACAGGTATAAGGATTCTTTGTTTCTTTACAGCAATGACTCTAAATCAAGATTACACACACATACACTTCAGTAATTATAATTATAAAAGCAATAAAAGGAGGGAAAAAAGTAGTCAACAGTAAATGGAAAAGAATCATCAATCAATGAGCAAACTAGAATCTAATTCTTTGACCTAAAAAAATAAAATACTTTTTGGGTTACATACAAGGATAAATGTCCAGTTTTTCACCAAAGTCAACAAACACTATTTAAAATATGAACAAAGCCTTGACTGGTGCAACACTGTGGGTCACCCCATAAACTGAAAGGTCACTGGTTCGATTCCTGGTTAGAACACATGCCTGGGCTGTGAACTAGGTCCCCAGTTGGGGTCACGCAAGAGTCAATCAATTGAAGTTTCTTTCCCACATCAGTATTTCTCTCTCTCTCTAAAAATAAATAAAACTTTAGGACTTCCAGTCAAGTCAAGATAATGGCAGACATAGCTCGCCTCTGTGCTCAACCACATCAAAATTACAACTAAAATATAGAACAACCAGCACTTGAAACTGTCACAAATCAAATTGACAGTATGACAACTATGGAATTAAAGAAACCACATCCATCCAGACTGAGCCAAAGAGCTGGCAAGCTGGTGGTATAGTTGAGACTCCATCAACTTGGCTAACACTGTATGATCTGCCTTAGACATCCCTAGAGACTTGACCCCATCCAATATGAAAGACTCACCCAAGCTGTTTTTCCATATAAAAGACTGGTCTTGGTTCTTGCTTCATAACTTCCTAAGTCCTTTAAACAAGCAACAGATGGCCTCAGTGAGCCCCAGGCCCAGCACCAGCAGCAGCCAGCTTAGATTCACAGCTTGGCTTTGCCTGGGAATCTCCAAGCACAGCACAAGTAGCAGCCATCTCAGACTACTTTATAGCTCAGGCAGGGTGGCCCTGGGCAAAACAAAGGTGTGGGGGCTGACCTTGGCCTACACCACCAGGGAAACTCCAGGGCCAGCACACATAGTGGACAGCTACCCACCACTTTGGAGTACCACCACCCTGCCCCCTGCACAGCTGATCCTCCAGAGGGTAAAGGTTGGTAGTCAGTGGTAACAGGCAGGCCTTGCAGCTGACTGGCTTGGGTAAACCGCTCCCATTGATATCCCAATGCTGGCAGGCTGCCAAAATGAAACAAAGAAAACATGGCCCAAATGAAAGAACAGATCAATACTCCAGCAAAGGAACTAAATGAAATGGAGATAGCAAATCTATCAGATGTGGAGTTAAGAACACTGGTTGTAAGGATGCTCAAGGAACTAAGTAAAGGTCTTCAGAAGCATAAAAATGATCCAGTCGGAACTGAAGGACATAGTAATTAAAATAAGGAACAATTTACAGGGAAATAATAGTAGAGTGAATGACTGGCAAGAATCAAATCAAGGATTTGGCACACAAGGAAGCAAAAAAACATGCAGAACAAGAAGAAAAAGGAATCCAAAAAAAAAAGTGAGGATAGTATAAGCAGCCTCTAGGACAACTTCAAGAGGTCCAACATCATAGTGGTGCCAGATGGATAAGAGAAATATCAAGAAATTGGAAATCTACTTGAAAAAATGAAAAAATTCCTCAATTTGGTGAAGGGAATAGAATGCAAGTCCAGGAAGCACAGAGTCACAAACAAAATGCATGAGAGGCCCACTCCAAGACACACCATAACTGAAATGCCAAACAAAGGTTAAAGATAAAGAAAGAATCTTAAAAGCAGCAAGAAAAATGCAGCTCATTACCTACAAGAGAGTTTCCATGAGACTGTCAGCTGATATCTCAAAAGCAAGAAGGGACTGGCAAGAAATTATGAAAAGCAGGGACCTACCACCAAGATTATTCTACCCAGCAAAGCTAGTTAAAGAGCTTCCCAGATAAGAAAAAACTAAAGGAGTTCATCATCACCAAACCATTATTATATAGAATGTTAAAGGGATTTATTTAAGAAACAGGTAAAGATCAAAACTACGATCAATAAGATACCAAAAATACATATCTATCAAGAACTGAATCTATAAAATAAAATCATAAACATGGAGAGTGTTTTAATGGCTGCCAGATGGGTGTGGGGGAATGGGTGTAGAGGTGAGGGGATTAAGAAGTACAAATAGGTAGTTATAGAATAGACACTGGGATGTAAAGTATGGTATAGGAAATGGAGTGGCTAAAGAACTTAAATGCATGACCCATGGACATGCACAATGGTGGGAGACTGCCTGAGGGAGTGGGAGTTGCTGGGTGAAAGGAGGCAATGAGGGAAAAATCCAGACAACTATATACAGTATAATCAATAAAATATAATTTAAAACAAAGAAACAGAATGGAAGCCATTTGTGTCATTTTAAATTTTCTAGCAGCTTATTTTAAAAAATAGATTCAAAGAATTCATCTCCATGATCCTGGAAATTCTTCACGCAATTTTAATTCACAACACATTTAAAGGTTGTATCTTAAAAGTAACTTCTGTTTTTATTTTTATGTTCCCAGTTCTCTTAAAACTTAACTTGCAGAATTTTAGTATAAGGAAAACAAAAGACAATGATTTCTAAAATTATTGTTTTGTGGCTTCAACAACACTGACAGGTCAAATCTATTCAAAGACTTCTTAAACAAAAAATTCAGAAACTAGTATCAGCTTTTCGTTAAAAAAAATCAGCCACTTTATATAAAATACATTATTAGTAAAACAAGCATTTCATTCTTAATATACTATTATAAATTATTAATAATATAAAAATATGGTTCAGGAAAGGCAGGCATATGATTCTAAATTCAAAATCATGTAACAGGTTTGATATCTATTACAGGCATTTTAATGTCATTAAATTTAAACAACATATAAAGCACTTTTACATGAGAATTCTATACCAGATATTGAATTAGTGATTTGCAACAGCATAAATTAAAAGGGAAAAAAAGTTGTGAAGAGAAAATGAGCAGGAAGAAAATTGTGATTGCCTTTTGGAATGGTTTGTGTATTTCTCAAAAGAATAAAATCTATAGTTTTTCATATTAGTTCTAACATAAGCTAATTATCTAAGTGTTTAACATGAAAAACTATTGAGATTTCTAATTGGTTGCATGTTATTTTGTCCTTATTTCAGACACTTGTGGTGTCACACTAATGCACACACAGAGTGATGAACATCATCTTATTAAACACTTGTGGCTGTTACATCAATGTGCACAACAAGAGTAATAAATACTATCTTATTAGATGCCCTCCATAGGGAAGTAAAGAAACTGTCAACTCATTTCACTAAAGTAAACATGTTATGACAATGTTTCCAGGAGCTTTCCTTTTCTGAATGCTAAATTTAAGCCTGGGGATAGAGAGCAACTACAACAAACATAAAAATAAAAGATTCCCTAGAGGTTAGCTTTTTACTACATTATCTAATTATTATTCTACAACAAATTGAAATTGTGTCCTTTAACTCCACTTGATTTTGCTTTTGAACCAGGATAACTAACATGTAAGTTACTTGTAAAATAACAATATCTAATGCTGAACTAGAGTTTTCAAGACTATGTATTATTAAGAAATATTTAAGCAAATCAAATTATGAGTTCTAAAAATGAAGTAAAAAAAGCATTCACAAATCAAAGTAATATACAAACTCAGTAATAAAAGACAAAAAAATCTAATTTAAAAATAGGCAAAAGATAGGAACTGAAATTTCCAAAGATATACAAATAGCCAAAATACTCATGAAAAGATGTTCATCATCATGAGTAATGATGATATAAATCAAAACTACAATGATGATATAAATCAAAACTACAATCAAATGCCACTTCACACCCAACAAAATGGCTATAATAAAAAAGGACAGTAACAATGTTGACAAGGATGTGGAGAAATCCACATCCCTCATATTGTATTGGTGGAAATAAAATGATATAACCACTTTGGAGAACAGTAAGCACAAGAGAAATAAAAACATTATGTTCCCACAAAAATTATGCAAAAATGTTCACAGCAGCATGATTCAGAATGTCTCCAAAATAGGAAACAACGCAACTGTCCATCAATTGATGAATGGATAAATTATGGCATAGGCACACAATGGAATATTACTTTGCAATAAAAAGCAAATGAAAAAAAAATGAAGTATTGATATATGCTACAACATGAGTGTAGAGTTTGGGAGTTTAGGTGAAAGTACTGACTGCTAAATGAGAATTAGATTTCTGATTGGGGTGATGAAAGTGTTTTAAAACTGATTGTGATGATGGTTGCACAATACTGTGAATACAGTAGAATCCACTGAATTGAGTTCTGAATTTGAATTATATATAGGACTGTTAAAATTTGTAAAGCAAAAAATAATCAACACATAAAACTTCTATAATGATTATGTATTTATTTTGTACTTGGAGAATTATATATATATATACTTTTTATATCATGATCATCCATTGGTACACATTATAATCAAATCCGCTGGGCAGGCAATTCTGCCAGGAAAATGAGAAGACTGAGAAGGGAGAGCCTCTTTAATATCCTCAACTTGAAAGTTATTGAAGAGAGGGCTTAGATGCTTTTATTTGTGAGGCATACTAGTTAGGATAAATGGGACCACAAATTGTGCTTCTTCCTCTTAATATTAACAAAAGAGAAGCCATGTGTAAATAAAGTATGGGAAAGATGACACTAGTGCTTTTATTAAGTAGTTTTAAATGGATGTGATTCCAACAAGCTACAGTATCAAGAGTCTAAAGGCTGCAACAGTTGCTTTCTTCACTTGTTTACCTCTCTAAAATTTACTTCTAACCAGAGAAAACTTTATTAATTCATTTTAATTTGTGATAAGGCACTGTGTTGGAGATGAAACTGAAAGAACTGTTTGAAGTGTTATGATGTTTTAACTAAATACAGACAATAATTCTTGCACAAAGGCCAGGTTATATACTTGAAAGAATCTTGTATTTTAATATTAGTTTGCATTTCCTTTAAGAAAACATTCTTCTTCACCTTATTTTTTAGAAAGCCATCTGACATGGACAACAGGTGGGATTGACTTTGGGGGGAATGGGTGGGTGGGGAGGGGGTCAGAGGGGCGCAAAAAGGGGATGGATGTAGTACAATAAAAATTTATTTTAAAAAAAAAACCATTTGAAGGTAAATAGAGCAAAAGTAAAATGTTGCTCAGATTGTGATCTTCACAAATTCAAATCAAGTTCAAATTACGAAGATTTGCATTTCCCCTACTGCATTTGCTTGAGAATTCCACTGAATAAAACAAGGAGCACTGGTCTCTGGTACCGGTTTTATAACAGATTTTCTTAGGAACCTCAACAAGTTGAAGCTCTAATCTACTTGGTAGTTTGCACTTTAAGGACTGGGAAAATAAAGAGTACACAATCTGTAGCACTGGGTCAGTAACACAAAATTTGGTGGGAGTGAATGAAAATATTACTTTCGGGTAAATAACGGATTAGTTATCAATACAGACATTAATACAATGACTTGACATGGGGATGGAAAATCATGATTCCAGTTTAACTGTTTACTCATCACACTGCTTTTTCTTCTTAAAATCTCTTTGATAAAAGAAAGGCCAATGGGGACCAAAAATCCTTGGGTGGTTCTTATGTTAAGCAGCAAGTACATGAAAGATAACCTAAACAAGTTAAAAAAAAAAAGCACAAAGACTTACCATTCATCAGTATGTGTCTTTAAACTTTTCACTTCTACTCCTGTCATTTACTCCATCCATTCTGACTTGGTGTCCCCATTATTTCATTCAAAATAACTTCTCATTGGCCAACAGCCCCACAGTGCCCCACTAAAATTTTGTTCGTAACATTCAGTTACTGACCTGTGATCAAGGATCCCTCCCTTCCTAGATGCTTTCTGAAGGCCTTGAGAGACGGGGCCCAAGTTCTGGTCCATTCATAATTATTAGGGACAATCTGTTCAAAGGGGTGTTCCCAGTCCCCCAGGAAAGAAACCATGGGTTTATTGATCATCTTATAACTTTGCTACAGTCTCAGTACAATCCTGGGTTTGAACGGTTGAAGTTTGTGGCATAACTGCTCGCACTATGCAGTGACCAAACCTAACATGAACTTGTTTGTTGAAATCGGCCCTCTCAAAGTTGTATTTGTTCTCCCAACGACCCACAACTTCTAGAAAGAAATGTTTTGTAATCGCCCAGCCTCCACTACTATGTCCTCACACTCAGTAAAGGGGTCAAATCATCAACTGGTGTAAATCACCAAACTGGTGTAAAAGCGCACTGAAGAGGAGAAAGAGGGAGAACAGTCTCTTTGGCATCCTTTGGGGTTCAGTGTCAAAGAGAGTAGGGACTGGATTAAGGTGGCATTTTTCGGTGCAAGAGCCAGCGCGGCGCTTATCTCGGGAAAAACAATCTGGAAGAGAAAGTAGGGCAATTTTACCCAAAACACCAGGCAGTCTCTTCCTCGCTTCTTGCAAGACCTGGCATCAAGTGCAAAGGCCTCCGTGCTGGGGACTCAGGGGGAGTGTGGGCAAAGGAGCAGTAATAACGGGTTACTGGTTCTCCTGGGCAGAAAGGGAATGCAAAGGTGGCTGGTGCACTGAGGCGCCCCAGCGGCTACTTGAAGATAAAGTGGGAAGGAAGGGAGCTGGACGGGTGGCCTCCCGGAGACACCGGCGTGGTTGGTGGTCACCCCAAGTCCAGGCCGGGAAGCTCCGGGATTTCCGGCTGACAGGTCCTCTCACGGGAGCCGGCCTGCGAGGGCCGGATGTCCCTGCCCCGGTCCCGGCACTCACCCCGGCTGTCTCCTGGGCCGAACACTCCAGCAGATTCTGGTCCAGCAGATTCTGGTCAAACGCCCGCATCTCTGACTCCGGCTCCGACGCCATTTTCCCTCGTCCTCCTCCCGAGTGCTGAGGAGTCTACCGCCACCCTAAGGGCCGCGACCTCCCCACCACCTCGGGGGCGAGATCGCCGGCTCTGCCCAGGCAGTCTGCCTGGGGCCGTCCAGGTGGCGGTGGGTGTAGAAGACCGAGAGTAGCGTGAGGTGAGCAGGCCAGGAGGCCCAGTGGCCTCCTGCGTCCCTCCGGGGCTCAGGGCCCAAGAGTCCGGTCGGCCTCCCCCCCCAGCTCCAGAGAAGGACGCAGAACACCCTGCCTTGACACTCTGTCTCTCTACTGTGTCCCGCACAAGGAAAGGGGCAATAACACCCAAGAGAGGAAGCAAAGCTTTCTGGGAACTGTAGTCGTCCTCCGCACCGCAAGGAACAAGTTCTGCCCATATACGGTACTCCCGCGGGCATTGTGGGAATTATAGTCCCTCTCCTAACGAGAGAATGGGCCAATGGCAGGTAAGTGGGCAGGGCTTTCCTGCACAAGTAGAATCATGGGAAGAGAATAATAGACAGAAGAACCCAGCTGGGAAGAGGCGGAAGAGCAAGATATTGCGGGAACTGTAGTTTTATTCCTCCAATCACATTTGTGCGCGTTTCTTTTTCTTTCTTTGTTTGTTTTTCTTCGTTTTTGTTTTGTTTTTGTATCCACAGATTGTAGAACAGTACCTGGAACACAGTTGGCGTTCAAGTACTTTTCAAAGTCTCACCTATATGTCAAATACGTGTCACTCAAATTAATGTCAAATGAATGAATGAATTACGTTCTATTCCTATAGGTTTATAGCCCACTTCTGAGAATATATACAAAGGAACCCCAAACATTAATTCAAAACAAAACAAAACAAAAAATATAAGCCCACCTTTGTTCAATGCAGCATTCTTTACAATTGCCAAGATATGGAAGAACATTACCCAGGTTTTTGAAGGTTTGACATGTTTAAATGCCATTAAAGAAAAATTTCCAAGCTAGTTATGCCCACCTATCAAAATTTATTAGAAGTCTTGTTGCAAAGAAAAAGGAATCCATGAAGCCAATTGAAAGATTTACTCTTGATGGGGACATTTTACAAATAGATAATTGTTAGATTAGATACAAAATAAAATTGTATTTAGTTAGGGATAATTAGGCACTTGTATTTAGTTAGGGATAATTAGGCACTTGACTGACAGAAGGAAGGGATGTCTTAGGACAAATCTTCATTTCCCTTAGAGTTTATCAGCAAGTTGCCTACACACTTTATTAGGCATGCGGATTAATTCTCAGTAAATTATAAAGTGTATTAAGGAAAAAAGAAAGAGGTTCTGATCCAGTCTAGAAAGGTTGTACCTGAGGGTTTTTGTACTGGAAGGCACCAAGTACCGCTAAGGGCCGGACGGTGTATTGATTAAAAGGCAGAACACTGATGAGGCTCACCCCAGTACATTCCCTGCTGAGCCCTGAGAACACCAGTGGCTGCTCATAACTCCCAGGTAAAGTTTGAAAGAGTCTTCTCTGGAGAGACTGACCAACCCAAAAGAAAGAAAATCCGTCAGAGGGATGGCACCCTAGATGAGACTGCTTGGGCTGCTTTAACAGAATACCACAGACTGGGTGGCTCAAATAACAAAAATTAATTTTCTCACAGTTCTGGAATCTGGAAGACTAAGATCAAAGTGCCAGCAGGGTTGGTTTCTGGGGAAGCTTCTTTCTTTGGCTTGCAGATGGCTATCTTCTCTGTGTGTCCTTCCATAGCCTGTGTGTGTGTAAAGAGGTTTCTAAAGTCTAAAGTCATATTGGATTAGGGTCCCATTCTTATGATCTCTTTTTACCTCAATTACCCCCTTATGGACCTTAGTTCCAAATATAATCACGTTGGGGGTTAAGGCATTAACTTATGAAACTGGGGAAGATAGACTCAATTTAGTCCATCACAAACACCAAAAAATGCTACTGTCAAGTCACTTCATCCACGTACAAAGAACTCCCAGTCATCTATTTGGTGGTCCATCTGTAACTATGATCAGCCAAACAATTGTACGCAGATATTTGAGCAAAGTCTATAAAAGAGAGACAAAAAAACATGAAAAGGGAGGAAACAGAAGCAGGTCAGAGAGCTAAAAAGAATTTTTAAAAATATCATTGGAATTCTTGGGACTCAGAGAAGGTTTTTACATCCATGAAATAAGAATAAGAGGCTGGGGAAAAGAAACATCCAGGAACAACAACAAGAACAAAATGCTCTTAGATATTTAAAATGTGAAAACTCTGAGTAATTGGAGTTCTAAATAAGAGAACATCATCAACAACAAAAATGGATGAATACAAAATATGAAAAAAAAATTTTCAAGAGAGTTTCTAAGAAGTGAAAGACATAAGAGTCTAGACTGAAGTAGCCCACCTAGTACCTAGAACAATTGTTTTAAATATAGTGACATTATGGCAATCATTGGGAAACTTGAGGACATCAGGAAGAGAAAATACAAAGTCTTGAGAATCAGAATGGTGTGGATTTGTCAACCCATAAAATACCCATTTTAGATCATATTTATCATGTGTTCATTCAAAATTTTTGGTCTTTGTATTAGGAGAGGGGGTTAAGAATAAGGAAAGGGTGAAATCAGAAAACTTACATGCACAACCCATGGACATGAACTAAGGGAGGGGGTGCTGGGACTTTGGAAGGAACAGGAGGCTTGGATGGAGGGAGCAAAGGAAAAAGAATTTGGGGCAACTGTAACAGCATAATCAATAAAATATACTTAAAAGAAAATAATTCAGGTGGAAGGGACAGTGTACCCCCTGGATCCCCAGATGTGGTCTTGCAGACATCAACCCCCTTTCTTGAACCTTTGCTTTTTCCGTGAGAACAAGTTAGGGCTAGCCTGCTGGAAGATGAGAAACTACTTTGAGAACAGTGTCACAGTTTGTCAATTCCTGGAAGCAGTCATGAGCTCATCTGCGGGTAGCTGCAGGCACCAGAGGGAATCCAGGGAAACCAGAAGAACTGGCTGAAATTACTGACCTACAGAATGGTAAACTAAATGTCATTTTAAGCCACTGAGTTTAGAGGTGGTTTTATATGCATAACTAGCTAATGAATTTAGTCACATAGTTAGATTAGAAGCAGAGCTGATATTTGACCTAGGCATTCTCTAACTGCAAGGCTCATATTCCTTCCATGCCATGTTGCTTCCCTTATGCACCCATTTCTAGGGAAATTCATTTATTATTTTTTCATAATTAAAATAACCATGCTCATGTATAGTAGGCCAAAACCCAGTCTCCCTTTTCCTTGAGAAATCCTCTAAAAATAATTGGCTCTGGGTGTCTGGGAGTGATAGGTGGCCACCCAAATGGGCCTTTTTCAGAGCCTTATTCATTCTGAGTCTCACTTTGATTTTTTTTTTAGCTTTTCCCCATTTATATTACTTCTGACCTAATACACTCCCTTGTAAGACTTTATCCTTTGGCTAAGCTTTTAAAAAGTTTATTAAACTATGTGAATAAGGAATTTCATTCAGTATCATTTTAATCATACAAAACACTGAAAAGAGCCAATGAAATACATTATTATGCATTTATATCACGTAATGCTATGCAACCATGAAAAATAATGAAGCATTGTTAAGTTAAAAATCAATGTGACCCCTGGCTGGTGGCACAATGGATAAGGTGCCAGCCTGCAAACCCATAGGTCGTTAGTTAGATTCCCAGCCAGGGCACATGGCCAGGTTGCAAGCCAGGTCTCCAGCCAGGTCCTTGGCTGGAGGCAGGTGAAAGGCAACCATACATTGATGTCTCTCTCCCTCTCTCCCTCTTTCCCTTCCCCACTCTTTAAAAATGATAAATAAAATCTTAAAAAAAAAATCAATGTGGATTTTCTAGCACCTAAAATGCTCTAAACACAGGAACATGAATAAATTCATGAACAGGTCCCTACTTTTACTGAACTCATATTTTTAGCTCTTCTGGAAATAAGACAAACTTTATTAACTAAATTACCACTCCCAGCACAAATACCTAGAAATGTTGGATTAAAAAATATATAACAAAATATGATCTTAAATGCATATTTTTAAAGACTGACACATCCAGCACCATTCTGATTCTCGAGCCTTTGTGTGTTGGAGCCAGGCCAAGACTGTAAGACCTGACAAAGCTGGGTGCATACAGGCTCCCATCTCCAATGCGTCAGCCCCCCACCCCACCCCACTTCAGTGCTCCAGTATCAATTTGACCTCGGGAATATTCCACACATCCTTTGAAGTCTGCCCTGTGACCTAAACTTCCTTGACTTGTATATTGTGCCCACAGTAGATGTTAGACCTTAACCCACATGTAAGCTCACCCTCCTTAAAATTCTATGGGCCACCTGGAGTTCTTGAAGTCACCTTGCCTAACAGACCATAGCCTGAAGCAGATGGTCACATTCCTTGTATTGTTATATAAACTTAACAACTCCCTTTCTTTTGAATACTCTTCTGTGGCAATGATTTGTGGTATGTACACATATCCCTAACCTTGTGTAATCAATAAAAAGCTTTGGGGGTGGACCATCAAGGTCTTTGTCAGCAGACACTGGTCAACCTTCTCTACCCTAACACAAGTTGTCTGGGAAGGTTCATTTCATCCGCAGTACTGGGGGATCTCTGCGGGTCACAGGTCCCCCACAGTCCATGAGTCTTTTTTCCTTTTTGCTCAATCCCTCCTTCCCTTAATCTCCCCCCCATTGCTAGCTGTTATCCTGCTCTCCATCGATGAATCTGTCCCCATTTTCCTTATTAGTCCAGTTTGTTCATTAGATTTCACATAGGAGTAAAATCACATGGTATTTTTCTTTCTCTCTTTGGCTTATTTCACTTAGCATAATGTTCTCCATGTCCATTCATAGTGTTGTAGTGGGTAAAATTTTCTTCTTTTTCTTTTTAATGGCTGAGTAGTATTCTATTGTGTAAATACCCTATAGTTGTTTTATCTATTCATCTATTGATAAACACTTGGGCTTCTTCCATATCTTGGCAATTGTAAAGAATGCTGCATTGAACAAAGGTGGGCTTATGTTTTTTTGAATTAATGTTTGGGGTTCCTTTGGATATATTCTCAGAAGTGGGATTCCTGGGTCAAAAGGCAGATCCATTTTTAATTTTTTGAGGTATCTCCATACTGCTTTTCACAGTGGTTGCCCCAATCTGCATTCCTACTAACAGTGCAAAAAAGTTCATTCCCCTTTTTTTCACATCCTTGCCAGTACTTGTTTGTTGATTTATTGATGATAGATTCTGACAGGTGTAAGATGGTATCTCATTGTGGTTTTAATTTGCATTTCTCTGATGGTTAATGGTGTTGAGCATCTTTTTCATGTGTCTATTGTCCTTCTGTATGTCTTCCTTGGAGAAGTGTCTATTCAAGTCCTTTGCCATTTTTTAAATTGGGTTGTTTGGGTTTTTTTGGTATTTAGTTTTGTAAGTTCTTTATAAGTTTTGGATATTAACCCTTTATCAGATGTATCAGCAGATACGTTCTTACATTCTGTGGGTTGTCTTTTATTTTGTTGATGAGCTGTGCAAAAGCTTTTTAGTTTGATGTAGTCCCATTTGTTTATTTTTGTTCTTTTCTTTCTCTTGCCTGGGGAGACATATCCAATAAGGATCTCACTCTCTTTCAGCCCATGCCCCCACCATATACCATTCTTCCCATTCCTTTATCCTCCTGATATGGTTATATTATAATGTAAATAGGTAAATTTACAGAGTTTACATTATTATACTGATAGAAGTTATTTATAGCTGAGGCATACAGTAAATTATGATAACATTTCCTGAACAACTTTTGTTTTCCATAGAGTTAGTAATTGTCTTATTTTTAGTTGTTTTTTTTTTTTCTAAACACTTCAGAACATTCAATTCAAGCCCTAATTCTACACCAACTGCTAAATCTCTCATACTGAGACACATCCAGTTCTCTCTACAGTTTTTCTTGTAGAAACTTCTGAAATTTTCTGACCTATTCCAAATGTCCTATTAGCCAGCAGTGGATTTCCCATGAAGCTCATAAAATTTATACTTTCAGGAGCTCTCATTTACCTTAGCAGTGTATCCATACAATCATGAGTTTTGTAAAGTAAGATATTTTCATTTTAATTGTTTTAATTTGTTTTTTCTTTCCTATCCAACTTTCCATCTGTCACATTTCTTTTACATTAAAGTTTTGGGATTCAAGTAAGGGGAAGTAAATTGGAGATTCATTCAGTTTAGATTAGGTGAACTTATTTATGTAGTTTGCATCACATTTGTATAATGTTAGATGGTTGTCAGCCTACCATATAGGAATTGCTTCAGGAGTACTCCTACCTCCTACTGTGCTAACTCACTCTGGGTTGTAGCCTGAAGGTGCAGGGTCAGAGGTTATAACAGGATGTGAACATATCCTGTGGTCCCTGACAGCAGAAGTGGATGAGTAGGAATGGAGAAACAAAGTCTGAATGTAACAAAGCCAGAAGCTCATCTGTGGAAACTTTTTGTCCGTTGATCAGATGTAAGAAATTATAACTGATGGATTCAGTTTTCAGCAATTCAGTTCTTTCCAAGCAGAAATATAGTAGATAATACAACACATCCAATTATAAATGTATTGTATAGTTTCCCCCCCAGTGGGAAACACATAAATAGAATTTATCAGAATTTTGCTTACCCTGTAACAATATTACACAGACTACTATGTATATGTGAAGTTGTTTATTTTATACATCTCTGCTATCAAAAATAAAAACAAATTTTGATTAATCATGCTCAAGAAAAGACTGAATTACCTCGCTTCTCTATAGAAAAATATTACAAAATTACTGTCATATGAAAAAATGATCAGAAAGTAGACAATTTTTACATTTCATCCTATGTAAATTTTCTATCAAATTTTAAAAGGCAAGAATTGTAAACATATTGATCTCCTATTAATTATATGCTTGTTGAAGTAATAGGCAGGAAATGTACTGGCATCTGCAATTTGCTCTATCTTTACTTCATTAACAAAAAGACAAATTAATGGATGGTTAGAAGAATGGATACATGGATATGTGATAAAGTAAGTAGAGTAAAATGCTAAATGTAGAATTGATGTATATGATGTTTCTTATAAAGTTTTTACAACTCTTCTATACATTTAAGAATTTACATAGTAAATTGTTGGGAGGTAAATTATGCAGTTGAAATACTCATATATACAGGAAAAGGGGTATTAGGGAATGCATCAAGCAATTAACTCTTTAAAATATTTTATTTTTCTGGATTTTGTGATGTGTGTGGTATGTATCAGCTTTTTAATATTTGGAATTTCTTTTTTTCTTTTTCTTTTTTAATTTTATTGTTGTTGTATTACATCCATCCCCTTTTTGCTCCCATCTGTCCCCCTCCCCACCCACCCATTCCCCCCAAAGTCAATCCCACCTGTTGTCCATGTCCATGGTTCCTTTATACTAGGTTCTTGTCTAAGCTGCTCCCCTTTCTTGCCTCTGCCTCCCCCCTCCCCCCAACCCCTTTCCCCCTGACCACTGAAGGCCTATTCCTTCTATTCATATACTTGGTTCTGTTTTGCTTGTTGTTACTTTTGCTCATTATTGTCCTGTAATGGGTGAGATCATATGATATTTGTCCTTCACTGACTGGCTTATTTCACTAAGCATAATACTCTCCAGTTCCATCCATGTTGTTGCAAAGGGTACAAGTTCCTTCTTTCTTTCTTCTATATAGAATTCCATTGTGTAAATGTACCAAAGTTTTTTGATCCAATCATCCACTGATGGGCACTTAGGCTGTTTCTAGCACTTGGCTATTGTAGATAGTGCCGCTATGAACATAGGTGTACATAGGTTCTTATGAATTGGTGTTTCAGGATTCTTTGGGTATAGTCGAAGTAGTGGAATTGCTGAATCAAAAGGCAGTTCCATTTTTAGTTTTTTAAGGAAACCCCATACTGTTTTCCACAGTGGCTGCACCAGCCTACATTCCCACCAACAGTGTATGAGGGTTCCCTTTGCCCCACATCCTCGCCAACACTTGTTGTTTGTTGATTTGCTGATGATTGCCATTCTGATAGGGGTGAGGTGGTATCTTATTGTGGTTTTAATTTGCATCTCTCTGATGACTAGTGATGTTGAGCATTCTTTCATATACCTCTGGGTCCTTTGTATATCTTCCTCAGTGAGTTGTCTGTTCAGGTCCTTTGCCCATTTTTTAATTGGGCTGTCTGTCTCCCTGGTGTTGAGTCGCATTAGTTCTTTATATATTTTGGAGATCAGACCCTTGTCTGAGGTATCATTGGCAATTATGTTTTCCCATAGAGTTGGTTCCCTTTGAATTTTGCTGATATTTTCTTTAGCTGAACAGAAACTTTTCAATTTGATATTGAAAAATCCCATTTGTTGATTCATTCTTTTATTTCCTTTGCCCTTGGTGAAGTATCCGTAAACATATTTTTGCGTAGGATATCCGAAAGTCTACTGCCTATATTTTTCTCCAGGACCTTTATGGTGGCACTGCTTATGTTTAAATCCTTTATCCATCTTGAGTTTATTTTGGTGTATGGTGTAAGTTGGTGGTCTAGTTTTATCTTTTTGCATGTTGCTGTCCAGTTCTCCCAACACCATTTGTTGAAGAGACTGTTTTTACTCCATTGGATGTTCCTTCCCCCTTTGTC